>VDFB02258725.1:0-35681 GCA_007258455.2 Sequoia sempervirens | reverse complement strand
TTGCCAGTAAAAAATATAAAAAGTCCAACTAAAAGCATAGGTAATAATAACCCAAAAAATACTAGCATTCATCCCTGAGTTACAATAAACTACAAAGACCATTTAACGGGGACTAGATGCTATGCAAACCAATCTCAAAGATAAAGAATCTACCTAAAAAATTTCCTTGATAATATACAACTTTGTAAAATGCAGACATCTTTTAGAATTGAAAGACATATTGTTGCTAGATCTATAACACAGTGATGCCTAAGAAAGAAAAGCCCTGTTCCAAGTCAGAAATCCAATCAATGCTCCTGAGCAGCATCAATAAAGGCCTTGATATGTCTCTGATAGACAAAAGCACCTCAATCAAATACTACCTTAGTAATACCTTTTTCAAGACAATCTTTGCCAATTGTTTCAGCAATGGGGAGTCTCCCCAAGTTCAGGCCTCGACAAGATAGTGATTAATGTAACTGTAACTATATATTTCTCCAAAATACTACTAGAGGTATCCAAAATCCTAAATAATTATACAAAACATCTATATTCAATTTATTGAGTAAACTTTTGTTTTTGGTGGTCAATCTGTATTAATTCGAACAAGTACCATTTAGCTTCCAAAGAATCAGTAGCAAATTTGTTGAGCAAAGAAAGGTTCAGTTCATATAATGTTGAAGTAAGAGGAAATTTTCCTTAGTAGTGAGTAAAGTATTATACAATGTGCAATTTATTTTTATTCCATTCTTATTGAGTTCTATAAGCAAAAGTTTACATTCTCTTTTGAAAAGATCTATCACTAGTAGCTTGTGTGAGCCATGTCATTACATAAATTATATCTTCAATTGACTACATATTTTTAGGTTTCATATTTTCTAATGATTAATCTATTCTCAGATGAGTGGCTACAAGACCGATTTATCAACTATCTATTAGAAGCAATAACTAAACTTACAAATCAAGTAACATCTATTTCTCATTTTTGTATTTTTTTGGTGCATTTTTAATTAAATATCATAATTATCTTCCAACTTAGAATAAAATCTCTCTTCATAACAAATTAAATAATGGTTAATATTTTTGGTGTTGATAATTATAGCAAATGTGAGCAAGAAATTTTACCCAACATTGATATTTCTTTAAAAAACAACTTATTTCCACTAGAATATTTTTCGTATACCATTGGAGATTGTCTATTTGATAGTCTTCAAATATTGCTTCATTTTCATTATACTTCAAATGAATTACAAAATGGATTAGCTGATTACTTTATGTTTTTGTTATCGAAAGATGATTCTGATGCATTACAAGCACTTGTACATGAATTGCATCCAGAAATATTGTATGAAATACACAATATATGACACATGATAGCTTATTTAGGTAAAATGTGATTATTTGCATCAAGTGCTATACCAGAACAAGAGAGGCCTTTGGGGTGACAAATTTTACATACAATGGGTATCGAAATGGTTAATCATACCAATTACATTGTGGTCAACAACTACAAAGAAAAAGTACTTACATTTCAACCACAATATTAAAAAAAATTGTATTCAATTTTATTTCATGATGAAAATATAAACTTTGGTCATTATGAACTATTATTTTGCAAAAAAAAAAAATCATTTATAGTCCTATACTATCAAATTACCTTTCATATAACTATAATTACCTTTCCTATAACTATGCAACATTGGAAACCTATCAGCAACATATTGGACTTGAAATGGAACTTAATGGAGTGAAAAAGGAAACTATGATGACAAGAAATTGTGGTAAAATCCTTTTCAATGCTATATGTTACTTTGTGAATAGAGAATTTGATACTGAAAAAATTAAGATGTACATTGCACAAACTTTTTGTAATTCAACTAAAGGTAGTTGTACAAATTTTACTAGCTATCAAGAGCATTTATTGAAAGAAAATATGTTAGACACAATACCATTTCTTTTAAACTATAAACAATATACTATCAACATGGGAATGCCATATGCAGAAGGGAAAATTGAAGGAGGTTCATTTTGTTTACAATGGTTAGCAACTATACTAAAAATACATATTTGTTTATGGTCTTCAACTAGTAAACAAATTGAGAAAGCTTTGCATAGCAAAATAAGCACAAACAACACATAACATAATCACATTTAGAACAAGTACTAAACATATGCACTACGAGCCACTGGTGACAACAAATACTATTGAACAATTTGAAAGAAGTTGAACTTCTGCATATTCTCTTATAAAACAAAAACAAGGTCATGTAGGGAAAAAAAGGGAAATATCTTTAGAACCAATTAATAGTAATGTAAATGAACCAATATTGTTCGAAAGAAAAAAATATCACTTAGTGAATTGAAGAAAAAATTGTGTAATTAAAAACCAAGTAAAAATAAATAAAATCCCATGATACCATCAAATCAAATTCAACAACGAAAAATAAAAAGGGAAATATTTTTCAGGCTAAATTATAGTAAACTACATGAAGTGGAAACTCTTATAAGAAATTAATATCCCTTACTAAATTGAAGAGAATATTGTGTACTTACAAACCAACTAAACAACATTGTTCTAATAAAGGAAATACTAAAAAAAGAATCCAACACAAATATATTTCAAAGAAATTGAAGACACTTTTGAATATGAATGTTATATATGTCACCGACTGCAATTTCAACATTGTATTGAAAAACTTAATGTAAGTGAGCAACAAACTTACAATTTTTTTTAAAATATAATGCAATACATAAATTTGAAAATGTATGAAAATATTGTAAACAAATGCTACATGTTGGTAAATTTCCATTGTTTGCTACACCACAGTTAATAAGACAATGGGGACATAAAAAATCTCAAATGGGATTAACTAGGTCCATTATTAATGTCCCAACAAATATGAATAATATACAGGCAATACTCCCACGATCAATTAATGAAACAATAACAAATGTTGTTCCACAAAAAGGAAGAATACAATACAAGAATCCATATGAAGTTGGTATTTTTCATTGAAATCATTATAACTCCTATGTGAAAGACAATTATATAAAATAGAAAAAGTTTCTATAAACAATAGTTGGAAAAAATTTAAAGAAACAAATAACAGTTCTAAAGGCGATCAACCTCCTGCACAACAATATCAACATGGGGTACCTAATTTGAGAATGATAGTCTGAATTATGACCATCGAAGAATGGTGGAGTATCTGAATCTCCATAGATCTGCCAAAACTTAGTCCAAAGAATATGAGGACAATAAAAATGATCAATAGAATTCAAAAAATCATAATCAACTTACATCTCAATGATCTCCAAAACATTGTATCTGTTGCAACTCCAAGCAAGCTCATGAATTCCTTCACTTGGATGAGGAACTATACCAAAAATATGTTGTAATAAATCAAGTGATTGGAGATGGTGGACGATCCCATCTTGCCATTGTTGATAGTTACCCTTGTGCAACATAACCAAAGAAGGAGTATATGCAAGCCCCATAATGAAATTTCTCCAAATAAAACAAAGAAACTAACCTTCAACAACAAATAAAGACTTTTGAGGATGATGTGCAACTCAAGTGATGCTACCCGGATCAAAAAATATTTTCCAAAGCTCTAGGATATCCAAGTTATTGAGAAAATGCACCAAACTAAAGAAATTAATGCAAGAGTACTTGGAGCTGAAACAGATTGAGAAGTATAGAATGATGAAAAAAGATTTGAATCACCTTCCTGATGTCATTGGAATCACTAAAATTTGATAAACGGTTGTGAATATATGAGCCTCTGAGTCCAGATTAGGGTTTTGTCTTTAATTGGCTATAGAATTTTCTGTGAGCAAAATTTCACAAAATGGATGTCACCACTAGAAAGTAGACTGAATTACCTTTATGATGATATCTTGTTTGTTGATTTTTGACACCGTGGGTGAAAGTTATGATAAAATGAAAAAATGCCTAAATGAGGCACTCTACATGCTAATGGGGTGCAAAAATAAAGCCCCTCGGGCGCTAGCACTTGGTTCTTGATGTGACCTTGGCATGTGCTGAGGAAAAAAAATGAGTGCCACCCATGGTGGTGGCGGGTTGGCAGAAATTAGCGGTGCGGCTGGTGAATTGGGCTCCGCTGGTGGAGGAAAATACTCAGCGGTCGACAGCAAAACTCGGCAGGAAGAACTCCGACAGGAGGAAGAAGCTCAAACCAGCGAAGACTCCAGCATGAAAGGGCCAACACAGTTGAAAAAACACTGGTGAATAGAGCTCGAGCCTAGTGGGATGTGACAGGCCCCCCAAACAGTTGACAAAGGTACATAGCCCCCTACAATAATTCAATGTAGCCAACCCCAAATTTTTTTTTGCAAACTTTGACAATTAAATTTTGACTTTTAATATTTCCAAAAGTTAATTAAAAATCAAAAACATAATCGTCGAATATATATGTGTAGACATGCAAAATTAACATTGTACATTTGATCAGGTTCATTCATCAACTAAACTAGATGTCGCATTAGGTCCATTCATCGATTGATTAGACTCACCTTCATTCATTTATCAGGTAACTTCATTAATCTCCATCTCCTAAAGTCATTTATTTAAAATCAAGCAAACATTATCATCAATCTTTTAATAAATCAAACATCATACCTTTAATTAAATAAATCAAACATTTATTTAAATCAAATCCAAAATCATATTCCATCATTTTCTGATTTAAATAAATCAAATATAAAAGTCCTAAAAGTCAAACTCACCTAATCATCATTAAACTAACATAATCATCATCTATTTAATCTAACCCTGATTAAAGGCTAATCTCACCCACTTGCATCCTCTAGATATCTCCACTTGCACAAATAAATCAATTTTATTGATTTATTAAAACCCTCATTTTCCCTCATCATGACAAGTTGATTTGTCCTTCCAACATAGCATTTATTGCTCTTTTTTTCTTGTCCCCCTCTCTAAATTTATTGCAAAATTTGAATTCAAATTCTCCCTCTCATGGGAACTCTTCCCAAATTTTGTACATCCATTGGCCTATCATCACTTGACAAGTGGCCTATTCTCATTGGTGGATCTTTAGTCCCCCATTCACCCTCTTGGCCAATCTCTCAACAAGAAAATCTATAAAAGAAGGCCTTAATCCTCATTCATCCATCCACAACTTTTATGCAAGGTTACTCTCTTGGTTTGAGAACTCATCTTTCCCATCATCTCCATTTGCATTTCATCATTTTGGCTTCTTAGAAAGGGTTTGGAAAGGGTCACTAGCACATGTGACACCAATCCAATATGGAATAGGTGATTATCTTTCTTTTTAAAATGTCTTCTTGATGTTGTTTTTGTTACTTATGGCATTTCTTAGCATAGATATCTTATTTCATAGAGGTATTTGCAGATTTGTATGTTTAGACTAATTCTCCTAATGGGTATTTGAGGTTGGTCTTACTTGCAGATTTAGGGTACTTCATTGTGGCACTAGAAGGAGGGCTGACTTTGTGTGGTAGAACTATGATCATAAGCATGTTATAATTTGGTGTTTGAAAATGGCTTTCTATTTTGATTTCTTCTCTATGTTGAATAGATAAAACCATTATAATTTGGTGTTTGAAAATGGCTTTCTGTTTTTATTTCTTCTCTATGTTGAATAGATAAAACCATGAGTAGATCATAATTAATGTGTCTTCTTTGATTTGGCCTTTTCGAAAAACTGGATTATTTAGCCATTCTAAGGATCATCTGTTCAAATGGTAGATTGCTGTTAAACTAGAGATTCAAAGAAGAGTGAAATTGGTAATAGCATAATTGTTTTCACTGTTATTCCCTGCTAGTTGCATTGGCTTGATAGTTGTGTTTGATGTGTTTCTATACCCACAGAGCATAGATATCCATTGCATAGACCTCCATTCACTGGCAGATCAGTGCCAGTGGAGAACACCAAAACTTGGATAAGCTGATAATAAATACCGCATATGCTCATCTAGCTTATATGAGCTCCTTGGATTATGAACTATTTAGTGTACCACGGAATGCTTATTATCTTCACTCAATAATCTTAGAATTTTATCTAATTGAAATCTGTAGGTACTAAAATGTATTCATAACCTACTTTTGTTTTGTAAACTAGGCTTTTATGATCAGGTATTACAACACTTAATCTCTACTGTCCAATATACAAAGTTCTTAAGCCTCGTGTCTATAATACTGAGTACTATTTCATCTCAGGTATCTGGTCTTATGATATTAACTGATTTCCATGTATGGTACATTGAAGATTTCTATAAGAACAATGGCAAGTGGCCTATTTTCGATATACATGGATGCTTATCCTTAGAAGGTTATTAATCAATTCCAGTATGTGGGTCTCCCTGTCTAATGGCTATCATCATTGCAGAGACCTCACATTTAATGACTAGGTTGAAACTGAATGACAGCCTGCGCCTTACAAGTATTGATGATAATAACCAGATTTGTGATTAGCTTCACCTTTTGCAGGATGGTTGTGGGCCCTTGAAATGAAAAGCTTTTGTCTTATCTGTTTATTCAGAGGAGAATGTGCAGGCGCAAGAAGGGTGAATGTTATCCCTGAGACCACATTTCCATGAGCCATTATGTCAACAATTCATGCACCTTGTCCATGCTTCCACGCCCTTCTATTAACAATTCATGCACCTTGTCCATGCTTCCACGCCCTTCTGTTAACAATTCATGTGCCTTGTCCATGCTTCCACGCCATTTTGTTAACAGTTCACGTGTCTTGTCTATGCTTTCAAGTTGGAATTCGATTGTAGGTTGCTAAAGCATAGGAAATGAATTTGATTTCAGTATCATGCTCTATGATTTCAGACAATTCATGTGTCTTGTCTATGCTTTTACAATTGGAATTTGATTGTTTATGAGATAGACAGAAGTTGGCGCTGGTAGAGGATGTCTCTGATATTTACACCTGCTAATAGTTATTGGCTGTCATTGTGCATGTATCTCTAATATTTGTTCATTGTGTCTATGATATTTACACCTACTAACAGTTATTGGCTAGTACCTTTTCTTGATTCAATATTTACGGCTGCAGGTAAGCATTAAAAGATGACTCTTTTCAAACTACATGGCGTATTGACAACAATATGAATCTGATTTGAGCAATCTAAATTCAACGACCCATCACATTCTCTCTGTTGTTTAAAAAGTACACTGGACTTTCTTGAGGGGATTTTGAAGATACATTTATGAGATGAGCAGAAAGAGAGTATGTTGGTAAGGATTTATTGAACATCACTGTTAAAATTCTAGTGTACGCCTTCCTTTTGAGGATCCCTAGGTTCATGCGCTTGATCTATGCGTCCCTGGTTACAAGAAGTTGGCAGAGTCCAATAAATTCATAGTCGTTAGTGGGAGAGATTAAGAATATGCAGCTGTGATGGGAATATGTGAGGGATAAGAACAGTGGTTCTTAATTTCAAAAGAAAACTCTGTCATTTTCACTAAATTATCACTAACCTTTTTACTACACTTACTGGTTTTTTCTTTTTTTGGTGAAAGCTAAGACAAAAAATTTCTTTAAGTGACCAACTTTGACAGTGCTAATGACCAACTTTGATACTTGTTCCTCTTTAAGGTTTGAAGGAAGGTCTCTCACGAGTATGATATCTTCTCCATAAAGTCAAAATATAGTCCACTTATGGATGCTTTCTTTTAATATAATACTCATCTAAATCATTGTTCTTCCAAAAAGAAATCATGTTATTTGGAGTTAATGAGGATTTAATGTCCTAAATCTCACTTGATTGTCTTTTTATGGAATAGGAAAAACGAAGGTGAAAGTCAACAAAGGTACAACATGAAAACGAAGGAGGCACAAGGTACAAATGAAGGAAAGCAAGGAGAAGGCTAGCAAAGGAAAACAAAAGGAGGAGGATTTTTTTTTGAAAACTCAAAGTGTTTTTAAACACTTTAAGTGTTTGTTTAACACTTGTTCACGAAGTTGTTTATCTTTTCGTTTTAGGACACTAATTTTCGCTTTGGGTTTAACAGAATAATTTTTTTTTATTTGTTTTTGCAAAAAAGCTTTCAAACTAACTTTTAGGATCACAACTGCATTGTGATTTTGTTTGGGATTAACAAATTGAACAATCAAAACTCACACTTCATCTTGGTGCTTAAAACGAACTCACAATTGCTTTGGAAGGATAAAATGAATGTGTGTTTTCTTTGTTTTGTGGTTACTTACTTAAACTAAAGTCATTGAGAAGGACGTATGCGCTTCCAAGCGATCTTGAGAATCAGAAGGCCTTTTTGGTGATTTTGGCATAAGATAAAGTGATCACCTCCACACTTCGGTTTGGGCTTAAAATTAAACAACATATTGTGCGAGTGTGATTAAACATGTGGCATGTGTTCTCCCTTTGTTTCTAAACAAAGGTTGATCGAACTATGAGTGTGTTTTTTCCACTATTGTCTATCCTAGAGGGCCTGCCTTGGGGGAAAAGTACTCACCCAAGGGAACGACTCAACCGGTAACACTCTAAAGCCAAGAGTATTTCCAGCCGGGATATAAATGTGGGTATTGGAAGAAACACCAGTATCACGCGGTTGATTCCGACAAGATGGATCCAAAAGGGGACTCTTGTCGTATGGGTCAATCTCCACGAACGGAAAGTCCTTACTAGAACCCATGTACTAGAATTTTCCAAAATCCTTAATCTATTTGTTGGTGCAAGAATGGTCGTTCTGAAGCCACCCCACACTTTTACGGTGGAAAACATGCCATGGGAGTTTCATGGGTGTTGATGCTTGGCTGCCCCATATAAGTGAGTGTCATGGAGGGGAGCCAGTGGGGTCAAGCATCTAACCATTCGCTAAAGATAAGCGTAGCTAGACTTGTCCAAGTGGGGATTCAACAAATATTGTCCTACACATCCATAGGGTTTGTACTTGTCTTGGTTTGAAAACACAGTGTTGTATTCGAAAACATTTGCAAACAAACACTTAACAATATCATTCAAATTTCAAACCCTTTTGGAGATAAATGCCATTGACTCAATCCATATGTTATTGCTTTCCCTTGGGATTCACATCCTTAGAGGTTTCTAAACATTGGATTATATCTCAATTTGTCTCCTTAAGTAAACAATAGGAAACCCTTGCCTTAAGTTCATTAAATTTCCACATAACATATCTTGTGGAGTTTGAAGAAATTAAGACATTGGACATCTTACTTTGAAAACTTAATCAAAGAAAGTGTTTTTGGTAAAATAAAACCATTAAGAAAAGCTAAGAAAAATGAATATTCATGTGTGATTGGAGACTCACAAATCCCAAAGCAAAAATTATTGGAAATCCAAAAATGAATGTTCAAATGAAATCATTTCTTGGTTACAAAGGTCTTTAGGAAGCATATGCATGCTCTTCAATACCTAGGTCTAGGAAAACAAAGTGTCTTTTTTAGGTTCACCTAAGGATCAAAACAAATCAAACCTCTTTCATCCATCTTTCAAAATGTCAAATCCATCTCACAAATCATCTTTTGGAAAATCTTGAAATTATCCTTGATACTAGGCTTTGTGGAAAAAAATCAAATCATCCAAAAACATTGTGACCAAGTCCTTGAAAACGTTTATCAAAACACCTTTGGCTAGGCATGTGTAGATGCATCCTTTTGCATATACTTAGTCAAAGTTATCAAAATCATCTTGTCTAACTTAGTGTATGTGGATGAATCCTTCTTCATATACTTAGTGAAACTATCATTTTATAGGTGTGGGTAGATGCATCCTTCTCCTCACACATATCCAAAATCATCATCCTTTGAACAAAAATATCCCTTAGATCATTATCAAACATCTTAGGGTCCTTTTTTTCAAAATCCAAAACAAAATCAAAATCAAACTCAAGGACAAAATCCAAAATCCGAAATCCAATCAAATTCAAGTCCTAAAGCCTAGTGTCTCATTCAAGACTTATCAAAAGCCAAAAAATTCATATCATTCATCATCATATCATCACCTTTGATCCCCAAAAAGCATCCTAAAACTTTCACTTTGGGACATAAAATAGAGATTAATCCAAAGAATCAAGAGATTCATCTCCCATATTCTGTAAGATTGATCCCCATTTTATGGTTCTAACTAGATCTCAATACAAGAAGAGTATGGAAGCCAACAAAGAAACACCTGCTTCAAGTGATCTTAGCCAAACCACTCCTGAAATGAATCCCATTGGGATGGAAATCCTCACACCAGCCTTCCAAACATCATCGCGAAAACCCACAAGAGAAACCCAAGGAGGATCTTACCTTTGGAATGTCTCATGAAGAAATAGCCAAAATGCTCCAAAATCCTAACAACCATAGAATCATCAACATTCATGATGAGACTTAACCTTCGTTGTACATGCTTGAACTAGCAAAACAAGGGGCCAAGTTGCCTTTGGATTTTGATGTGAGCACTATAGTAGAGACATCTTTTCCACCAATCTCATCCACCATCCCCATTTCATCTACACCCCCATCTCAAAACGTCATGGAAAATATCCCACAAATCACAACATCATTCATCTAACTCAACCTAACGCTAACAAGGGAACATACATTTTAATGCTCTTCTAATCACATCCCCTTGTTATCAATCAAAAAACCCTGGACATAAACACCACATTGAACAAAACATCCCCATAACCCATTACAAAAAATGTTTCTCCCACTTTACATTATGAACTATCATCAACATCTTTTCACGGAGCACCACAAACACCTCTTCTCACAAATTCACAAGAGGAGGGAGACATATTCGGACAAGGGGGCATTTTCAACACCACAACACTTTCCCAAGGATTCACCCCCCTTACATTTCCACCTCTCCCACAATATCACCATTGTCATCTACACTAATCTTGGTTTAGGGCTTCCCCCATCGTAGGCATCAATCAAACAACATCCCAACTTTATCAATCAAAACATTTTTCCAAATTTGTTCAAAACTTGCCGCCGATGCATCACAACAGTAAACGATAAACACACAAGCAATGGCAACATCAACAAACAACACCCCATTAACATTGCAAAGCATGGTCTCTCATACAATCACATCAATGACGCCACTTACCACATCAAGAACACCATCCACCAATCAAGTAATCAACATGACAACACCATCCAACAACTAAATAATCAACACAACATTATCACTCACCACAAAGACCATTCCAAATCCACCACCACCAACGTTCACCACATCAAACCAACTCGACGCAGCATTACAAGTCGCTTTTCAAAGAGGATACCAACAAGTGCATAAACAAAAATCCGTACAACAAGCCGCTCAAGCTGCGCAAGCTGCCAAAGCTACACAAGCTGCATTACAAGTGCAACAAGCACAAAAATCCCAAGCTTTATTGCAATAGCAACAACAACAAGCCGCCCAAGCTGCACAAGCATTGCAAGCACAAAGAGTCACTCAAGCACAAATTTTATTATGGCAACAAGCTGCACAAGCACAAGCCCAAGCTCAAGCTCAATCTTAATATCAAGCACAACAAGCACAAGCTCAAGCACAACTTCTTGCACAACTAGCACAAATGCAAGCATATCAGCAAGCACTAAAGCAATACCAAGAGCAGCAAGAAGCAGCATAATTGGTAGCCCAACAACAAGCATTGTGGGAGCAACAACAAGCAGAATAACAAGTGTTGTTAGAACAACAACAAGCACAACAGCAAGTGCAACAACAAGTACAAATCCTAGCACAACAACAACAATAGCAACAACAAGCATTGTTCATCCAAAAGCAAGTAGAAGTCTACTTTGCCTGCCACAACATACCAATACCATTGAACAATGCACCAACCAACCCATCCATCCAAACCATGATTGAAACACCTCAAAACACATTCATCCCACTCCCTGATCCGCAATGTGATGTAACAACACAACTCAGGTTGTTATCACAACAAGTGCTCGACCTTCAGTCGGGGCGACCAACCAAAACATCAAGCAACTTGTGTCCCTATCCATTTGATAGGAGCTTAGAAATGAAACCATTCCCCAAGGGATTTGAGATCCCCAAATTTGACAAATATCGAGGGATGGGAAACCCTAAAGATCACATTAGGGAATTCTAGGTTCATTGTATGGAGGTCGCATATGACGATACTTATCTGATGCGGCTATTCCCTAGGAGCTTAGTAGGCAATGCTATAGAATGGTTCTCTCACTTACCTTCAGGCATTAGGACATTTGAAGAAATTAGAGATGCATTCATTAATAATTATGCATGTAACATTACAATGGATGTTAGTCTCAAAGAACTATAGGCTCTGAAACAAGGAAAGAATGAATCTTTCGCTTCATTCCTTCAACGATGGTGATCCAAGGCCAATCGGAGCAAATGGACCATGCCAGAAGAACAACAAGTGTGCACCATCATCACCAACCTTGAAAGCCGCTTGTCATTTCATCTCAAGGTTCAAGGAATCATCACCTATAATCAACTGATCTCCAAGGCGCTTAGCATCGAAAGAGCCCTTGCAACCCAACCCCCCGAATCAATGTCATATCATGAACCGCAAAACAACCGGCCATCATCTAATTACAATGATAAACCCCGTACATGGGCGAGAAACAAGAACATCACTAATGATGGCATCATCGATGCCAAGGTTTCCATTAGTGGTTCTTGTCAAAACACACCTACACAACAAATCCAAACACCACATCAAAACACTCATCACACAATGCATCAACCCAACAATAATCCCACAATCAATAACCTCAATGACCAAAGAAGAACACCTCAACGCAAAACATACCCCAAACAAAAATACACTACTTTGGGGGAACCACTTGAGGACATCATGAAAAAGCTAATCGACGAAAAACTCATCCAAGCTCCTACATTTGAGAATTATCAAGAACCTAATGTCAAAACTCCTTGGTACAATGAAAATCAACTATGTGAGTTTCACAAAATCAAAGGCCACACCACAAACAATTGTATGAGACTCAAGAACATCATCCAAGATCTCATCAACAAAAGAATCATAAATGTGGAAACACCTACTAGGAATTAGGATCTTATAATCTACGTGAATTCGATGCCGAATCATGGCAACAAAGGGAATAACAAGGATAAAGGAAAAGGCAGTGTAAATCATGTATACAAAATAGTCGTTGCCTCCCTAAATGAAGATTGCATAGTCATCACCATCAAGGGCGCTCATGCCGAAGACTGTGGAGTCACCATAAGAGGCAGAAAAGTCACCATTGCAGGATCATCCCAACCAAATAGAGTCCCTACATCAAGAGCCATTCTGTATAGCTACAATGTTGTAGACCAACTCAAAAGAATTCCAGCACACATCTCCATCATGGAGTTGTTAAAAATCTCATCAGCGCATAAAAAGATCATTGAGGAAGCATTAGCCTCATCCACTATCCTCGTAGACCTCGATGCGGAACAATTCCAAGCTATGGTCAGAAACATCATAATACCTAACCTCCTTACGTTTTCTAACCAAGATTTTCCTGCCCAACCATCTCACAATTGCGCACTTCACTTGGAGGTCATTGTAAACAATAGAAAAATCAAAAGGGTCTTGGTGGATGGAGGCACAGGTTTGAACATCTATTCTCTTAGCCTCATCAAGTAGTTGAAAATATCAAAAGATGCCATCGATAAAGGCAAGGGCATCACAATAAGAGCATATGATGACCAAGAAAGAGGTCTCGGCACAATTAAGCCCTCATCAAAGTAGGGCCACACTATGGAAACCACATGTCGTCTTGGGACCTCAAATTGTCATACAATATCCTCCTTGACACCCATGGATTCATGCCATGAAACCCGTGAGCATCAACCTTTTCCACCAATGTGTAAAATTCACACATAATGGACAAGAGTATTACTCTCCATGGATCCCGAGCCATTTTAATAATTGCAAAGAAACTTGAAGCCAAATATTACAAAATCCCCCAAGTGCCAAAAAATGATGAGGGCCCATCCACATCATACATCGATCCCGCCACTCTCATGTCCACTTCTACGACAGAGACACCCACCATTCCCACCATATCCTATATCAAGCTCATCATCCAGGATGACAGTTGTGGAAGTTATAGGCTCCCTAACAATGCTTTTGTGATAGGAGAGTTACCACAATCTCCTAGATCACGAGGACGCCCACAAGAAAATCAAGCTCCCACATCTCAAACCTATCCTCAAAATTATCCTGAATTCACAAGGTGGGGAGACCTTGGCCATGAGGTAATTGAAGTAGATCCATCAAACATGTTGTATCGAGATGAAAGACCGACACCTGAATTACCAATGGATGAAAGAAGCAGAGGCCTACACATGATGCTTGTGATGGGCTATGACCGAAACCAAAGATTGGAGCAAAATGACAATGGGCTCTTAATACCAATCATGCCTAAGACGCGACCTATAACAAATCTTGGTCTTGGATGTACCCCTCCGAGAATAACCATATCGCAATGGTCCCGTTAGAATGGTTAACATCTCCTCAAACAAGAATAGTACAACTACACCTCACCAATAGTCACGTAGAGACACTTAATTTTATAACGAGTCTCTACATTAGTGGAAGCGATGATGAAGATAATTTATCCAACCTTACCCAGGTTATTTTAAAGCGATACCACTCGTATGATTAGTACCATATCCTTGAACCGTGTAGTCAAAATCATCGAGATCCACTTAGTTCACCCCAACCGATCGACTATTTAATCAATCCAGGACCACCGCCTCGGATACATTCAAAAATGATAAAGCCTGTAATCATGGATTGAGGGATAACATTCTAGATGGAGATCACAAGGCAGGATTCATAATGGAGTTGGACACACACCTATTACTGAAAAGATTGAATCCTTCACGCAAAAGTGAGAAACTAAGAATCATATCCAAGTCCTTGAGTGAAAACCACACTGTGGCACTCTCTGACAAGAAAATAGTAAAAAGAAAGGATGCATCCAATGGTGAAAACCTCTCTGAGATGCCTAAGGATGAAGGATTCAATCTTCCCCTAAGAGCTATTCATCAAGAGAAGTAAGCAGTCTTGGCTGAAAAATGCAACCCAGTCAACCTAGGAACAGAGGAGACCCTGCATATCACATTCTATGCACAATCACTATTATTAGAAGAGAAAGAACTCCTAGCAGCATTCCTAAAGGAAAGACAAATAAACTTCACATGGAGTTATACTGATATGCCAGGACTTGATCCAAAGATTGTGGTCCACCACCTAGCAATGTATCTAGATGCAAAACCTGTTAGAAAAAAGCTTCAAAAAATGCATCCTCAAATTGCTTTGTTAGTCAAAATGGACTCAAAAAGCTATTAGACATTGGATTCATCTGACCAATTGATTATCCAGAATGGGTATCGAACTTGGTACTTGTTTCAAAACCTGATGGAGCTATCAGAATCTGTACAAATTTTAGAGATTTGAACAAAGCATGTCCCAAGGATGACTTTCCACTTCCCAATATTGATATGATAGTGGACATGACAGCAGGGCATGAGATGGTATCACTAATGGATAGATTTTCAGGATACAACTAGATTATGATAGCAAAAGAAGATCAACACAAGACAACTTTTACTTGTCCGTGGGGGACCTATTGCTGGAACATGATGCCATTCGGCCTAAAGAATGCATGAGCAACATATCAACGAGCCATGACATTGATCTTCCATGACATGATTCACAACATAGTTGAAGACTATGTCGACGAAATCCTAGCCAAATCAAGAAAAAGAAAAGATCATATAGCAACCTTAAGTGCTATCTTTGACAGATTGGAGGAATACAAAGTTAGACTAAATCCCAAGAAGTGCATCTTCAGCATACAATCAGGTAAACTTCTAGGATACATAGTGTCCATGAGGGGTATCAAGGTGGATCCGAAAAAAGTAAAAGTAATCCTTGAGATGGAAGCACCAAGGAACTTAAAACAACTAAGAGGCCTCCAAGGCAGGCTCCAATCCATCAGAAGGTTCATAGCACAACTGGCAGACAAGCAGAACCCATATTCCCACCTACTCCATAAAGGGGTATCATACAAATGGGATACAAAATGCGAAGAGGCATTCAATAAAATAAAGGAATATCTACTAACACCGCCAGTATTAATGCCACCCATCCCTAAGAAGCCATTGATCTTATATGTATCAGCAACAGCAGCAACCCTTGGAGCTCTCCTAGCTTAGCATGATGAAAACGGAATGGAGAGGGCCATCTACTATATTAGCAGGACAATGGTGGGTCATGAGCTAAATTACTCATTCATTGAGAAAGCATGCCTCGTAGTAGTGTTTGCATCCCAAAAATTTAGACACTACATGTTGGCACACAAGATCAAGCTTATTGCCAAAATCGACCCCCTTAAATATCTCTTATCCAAGGCAATACTCACGGGAAGAATGGAAAAATGGGTAATGATACTGTCAGAGTATGACATCGAGTATGTAGAGAGGAAAGCAATCAAGGGACAGGTTATTGCAGATCAACTAGCAGAAGCACCCATTTATTATGAGAATCCTCTTGTATCTGAATTTCCAGACGAATCCATCTTTAACCTCAATGTAGCTGACCATTGGAAACTATACTTTGATGGTTCATATACACAACATGGATTAGGAGCTAGTGTCTTCTTCGTCTATCCATAAGGGGACTGCATACCTAAGTTATACAAATTGGCATTTCCTTGCACTAACAACATCGTGGAGTACAAGGCTTTGACTATAGGTCTCAAAATAGCATGCAATGGAATATCATAGCTCTCAAGGTATATGGAGACTCTCAGTTGATCATAAATCAGGTCAATAATGAATATCAGAGAAAGGATGACAAGCTAACCCCATACAAAAAATTGGTGGAGACTCTAAAGGAATCCTTAATCGACATAACATTTGAGCAGATTCCAAGAACCAACAACAGAGCCGCTGATGCCATGGCTACAATTGGGTCTCTAGTAGACATCCCTCACAACGTGCCAAAATACAAATTTTTGATCGAGCAACTTCTCATTCCCACATTCAAGGTACCAGAATCAGAATATGTGTGTCAAATCATTGGTCCTGGCGATCATTGGTATCATGAAATCTACACATATCTTCGCATAAGAGTCATACCTGCTGACCTACCATCGAGCCTAAAACGAACCTTTATAAAAAAGGAATCTAGATTTGTCATCCTAGGTGATACCTTATACCGTAGAAGCATAGAGGTTACTTTACGGTGATGTTTAAATGTCGAGGAGGAATTAACCGCTCTAACCGATGTTCATAACGGTATCTGTGGCTCACATTTGAGCGGAATAACCATAGCCAAGAAACTGCTGAGGCTAGGGTACTATTGGCCCACAATGGAGTGAGAAGCACATGATCATGCTAAAAGGTGTTTACAATGTCAGCAGCATGGGGACCTCATCCATGCTTCAGCTCAAGAGCTTCACCCGATTATCACACCATGGCCCTTTTCGCAGTGGGGACTCAATCTCATTGGGAAAATCTCACCCACCTCATCCAATGGCCATAAATTCATTATAACTGCAATTGAGTACTTCACAAAGTGGGTGGAAGCCATACCCATGACATATATCAGTAGGAAGAAAATCTCAAAATTTATCCTCAACTATCTCATATGTCGTTACGGTGTTCCATAAGCCAGTATCTCAGATAATGGGACACCATTCAAGAACTGTGAGGTTCGCGGATCAGGCAAGAAATTCAAAATCCAAAGATCGCTTCTCCACCCTCAGACTATCCCCAAGGCAATGGCCAAGGTATTACTTAACAAAAACCATCCTCAAAATCCTCAAGAAAATAGTCAATGACATAGGTTGTGACTGGCACTTGCAGCTTAATCCTGCCCTCTGGGCTTATCGAACCAGCATCCGCACACCCACAGGTGCCACCCCATTTTCCTTGGTCTATGGATCAGAGGCTGTACTCCCCATTGAGATCGAGCTCCCATCCCTTAGAATATCATTGCAAAATTTCATCACTGATGAGGACTATCGAATGTCAAGATTAAACGACCTGGAGTTACTAGATGAGAGACGCATTGATGCTTTGAATCATTTGCAAGTCTATCAAAATAGACTCAAACGAAGCTACAACAAGAAGATTAGAAGTAGGACTTTCCAAGTTGGAGAATTGGTCTTAAAAGAAAATCAAGAATGTTTCAATCCCAAAGAGCAAAGGCAAGTTTGAACCCAATTGGTTGGGCCTTTCATCGCCACAGCTAGTTATAAATCGTGGGGCATAATGCTTATCAACACCCAAAGGGAACCTCTACAAGAGCCTTCAATAAATAGCTCCTATCTCAAAAAGTTTTATGCCTAATTTTTCCGTATAAAACCAAAAATCCAAAAAACTTAAAAGTCTTGAAAAATGGTTACTTCAAGCGAAACCTAGCAAACAGCTTTGTGTAAATAAGCACTTTCCATCTCACTAGGATCTTTGGTGGCTTATTCCTGGATCATCCATCACATCCATATCTCCATACATTACTCATCCACTCGCATCCGCACCATAGCTTGGTCCTATGTTTGTATCATGATCCCTCCTAGTACTACTTGACCCATTCTCAAGGTCAGTTTGTCCTGCCTTTATCGGAGTAGTCTATTGCATCATGCTGGGGGCATGTTCCCATCAGATCGGATTCGTGTATGGTCTTAAAGTCGTCAAAATCAGAAAATCCAAAAACATTAGAAAATTAGAAAATCCAAAAAAATCAAAATATCAGAAAATCCAAAAACATCAAAACATCGAAAATCCAAAACATCAAAATCTAAAATCCAAAACATTTAAAATCGAAAATCCAAAAACATCAAAATTAGAAAATCCAGTGATCAAAACATCAGAAAAATCCAAAACATCGTGAAATCAAAATCAAAAAAACATCAAAACATCAGAAAAGCCAAAAACATCAAAAAATAAAAAAATAAAAAAATCCAAAACATTCAAAACATATCAAAATCCAAAAACAAGTCAAAAATTCTGTCAAAAGGTCAAAAAGAAGGTCGTCTTGTCAAACTACGTTGTCTCTAAGCTTGAACGTAGGCAAGGTTGATCTTTGATCATCCCCCGAGACATTTAGGTCAATCCTATAGGAGTCCGTCATAATAAACTGACATCTCGTCATGTATATCTTCATTTGTAAATCCATCAAGTAGTCAGTCGAACTATGTGATCTCTGTGTGTATAATCGAGGTACACCTTTGATCAGCCCCCGAGGCCCCTAGGATAGGTCTTTAGGTTAGTATCTTGGTCAAAATCTCAGAAAATTCCAAAAACATTGGAAAAATCAAAAACAAAACATTTGTAAAACTCAAAAATACCAAAAACAACCTCAAAACATTGCAAAACATTAAAAACATCCAAATATTTGAAAAATCCATCTCGCCTCTCATTCTCCCGCTTGCACTCGCACAAACAATTCATTCATAATAAACTCCATCGCTATCCTCAACTCTTTGTGAAACAAGAAACAAGTCTAAAGGTGTTAAAAGTAAAACTCAAAAGCCAAGTCTCAAGTCTTAGTTAGTACGTAAACAAGTTGGTCAAGTCTTTGTGTCGATAGTCCATCATCCAAACAGTCTCATATCAATCATCTGATAACATCATGTTGTAGGATGAATCCTTCTTACAAGGGGCATTATTTATCGTAAAAGAACACTTTGATAAACTAAATGACGGCCTACCATCCACTAACATGTCCTGTAGATGTATCCTTCCTACAATGGGCATTATCTTTGGCAATAAGTTTTGGTTCTTATCCTTAAAAACACATTCCTTTGGTTAGCTGCATTGAAGAACATCAACTTGTTTGTGTGCTTTATCTTTTTCTTTTGACTTATCTTATTGCACTCAGTCCAAGGACCTCTCGATGATATCCAAATGAAGGATTTAGAGAGATAGGAATGGGGCAACGATCATTATCCTTTTGTTTGCTATGCTTGTTGGACGTTCTTGTAAAATAACTTGGCGAATACTTGCTTTGTTAGATATGAATGGAGGATGTTTTGGACAGCTTGTTGACTATTACATTGATTGGTTATACCTTTCCATGTTTTGGTCCGAGGTGTTTAAAACTTCTAAAGTGCATCCTAGCAAGGTTTCTGTATGTCAGGTATGAACAAGAATACTCCTATCTATTTGTCGATTCAAATTCCATCACACTAAGTACAACGCCATCCTGGTCCTTCATACCTTGATGCATCATGCTTAGGCATGTTATCAAACATAAAGTAAGTGACCCTTTCAAAATCCTAATCCTTGGTAAGCAAATCTTCCATCTATCATCATCATCTCTCATAATGTTGGCTTGTTGGATCCTCTTTCATCATCTAATTTCTTCATTTTCTGCAGTAACATCATAGAATGAATAGTTAATCATCATCACCAATACATCCACCATGCATACATTATGCATTCATCTTGCATCCATAAATCATTAGTATTCTGCATATCATCTCACATGCATAATCATCGTCATAATATAGATCTGTTAGTCTAAGCATCTCATAAATCATCCACTACATAATCACAACACATCACATCATCAATCTCATCCATCTCGCATCATATCATCATTTAAGTTGTTTAGGATAATATAGATTTGTTATTCTAAGCATCTTGAAATCATCTGATTTGCATCATCATCCATAACCATCCATTTTGAACCTCTTTATCATGAGATCGACCCTCAAATCGAATCTTTTCACTCGATCTCTCCAGGGGGCAATGTACCAGTGTACTTCTTTCCGCTGGGGCATCCAAAAAATTAGAATTTTTTTTATTTTGATCACGACAAGTTATTCTTTGAACCAATGCAATAAGTGCATTGCTTCAAAGAGGGGAAAAGTGTAGACATGCAAAATTAACATTCTCCATTTGATCAGGTTCATTCATCAACTAAACTAGATGTCGCATTAGGTCCATTCATCGATTGATTAGATTCACCTTCATTCATTTATCAGGTAATTTCATTAATCTCCATCTCCTAAAGTCATTTATTTAAAATCAAGCAAACATTATCATCAATCTTTTAATAAATCAAACATCATCCCTTTAATTAAATAAATCAAACATTTATTTAAATCAAATCCAAAATCATATTCCATCATTTTTTGATTTAAATAAATCAAATATCAAAGTCCTAAAAGTCAAACTCACCTAATCATCATTAAACTAACATAATCATCATCTATTTAATCTAACCCTGATTAAAGGCTAATCTCACCCACTTGCATCCTCTAGATATCTCCACTTGCACAAATAAATCAATTTTATTGATTTATTAAAAACCCTCATTTTCCCTCAACATGACAAGTTGATTTGTCCCTCCAACATAGCATTTATTGCTCTTTTTTTCTTGTCCCCCTCTCTAAATTTATTGCAAAATTTGAATTCAAATTCTCCCTCTCATGGGCACTCTTCCCAAATTTTGCACATCCATTGGCCTATCATCACTTGAAAAGTGGCCTATTCTCATTGGTGGATCTTTAGTCCCACATTCACCCTCTTGGCCAATCTCTCATAAAGAAAATATATAAAAGAAGGCCTTAATCCTCATTCATCCATCCACAACTTTTATGCAAGGTTACTCTCTTGGTTTGAGAACTCATCTTTCCCATCATCTCCATTTGCATTTCATCATTTTGGCTTCTTAGCAAGGTTTGGGAAGGGTCACTAGCACATGTGACACCAATCCAATATGGAATAGGTGATTATCTTGCTTTTTGAAATGTCTTCTTGATGTTGTTTTTGTTACTTATGGCATTTCTTAGCATAGATATCTTATTTCATAGAGGTATTTGCAGATTTGTATGTTTAGACTAATTCTCCTAATGGGTATTTGAGGTTGGTCTTACTTGCAGATTTAGGGTACTTCAATATGCCAAAAATAATTCCCACAGAAAAAAAAGGGCCCTTATTTGATGCCAATGGGTAAATTTTATATGCCGATGGAGATATAAAATAAACCTTAAATACAAATGTGACTATGATGTAAGCCGACAAAAATTTAAATAGACCGTAGAAAAATATCAACCCCCAACTTTAATAAAATGTCGATGATAAAATTAAACCCCAATATGCGGATGAAAATATTATAGTCTAAGGAAATTAAAAAACCATTTGATGTCAACCGGTAATTTAATATGAAGTCAGTATGATTTTTTTTGCAAACTATAGAAATTCCCAAATAATAATTTTTTGCCAAACATAATAGATATAAGCCCAAATTTTGTTTTTTTGAAAAAAAAGTGCCTGCAACTAATTTTTTTTTCCCTTAGAGGACAATTGACCGGGGTGGATATTATTACTGCAAATTTGTATGGATCGTACCAGTTGATTTTGCAAACCCAAATACCTTTGATGGCTCCCGAGTTGATGTATCCAATTTTGATGAATGGGTAGATGATCCTAGGGTTTCAAGGTCTTCTGAAGACAATGGCGTGCTCGGATATGACTCTATCTAATTCAAAAATAAGCTTGGTCGTCGGGTGGAATCAAGTAGCCTTCAATGGAAACCTTCAAGCCTGCGAAGAATCTTGCACACCAACTTTCTTGATCGAGGGTTGAAATTTCACTGGACAAGCTCTGATACCATGTTGAGATTATGGATGCATAGTTCCTGAAGCTGCAATCTTCAATGGAGCACCTTTTCCAAGAAAGATAATCAACCACACAGAAAGTGTTGAAACTAGGCATGCACAATAGAGATTCTATAAATTGATGATATGATTGATATGTTACAAATGAACAAAATGCTTGATTATATAGGAAAGAAGGAAAACCTAAGATGCAAGAGATGTTGCTATGTGTCACGATCTAACAACATGTGACAACATGTGAACCCTATCTAGGAAATTATTAAATGTTGAGATAAGTTCTAGAAGGACAACTCATTTTCTAGAAGGAATCTTATCCCTCAAAACATGCAGGAAGAGAATATTTCCCCATTTATTAAAAATTATTTATTAAAATGAAACCTAGGACTAAATGATATATGACCTAAGTTAACTTATGCTAGTGTAATAATTAATTAATTAATTACACTAACAAGTACTACATGTCCAACCTTGATAGGCAGTGTGATAATGCCTTGAGAAGAACATTCTTCATTATCATAGGCTTTGATGACAATGCTCTTAGATGTATCCACACATGTTTCAGATAGGCCCAATGCATTTACTAGTTTTAAAGTGAAAATTTTCAATCCAACTCTGCCATCTACTAGGACTCATTTGATCTTGTTGTTTATGAAGACCTCAAGGTGCAACAGGTTGTTATGGTTTGAATTATATGTAGAGTAATCTTTATCAAAAAAAGAGACATGGTGGAAATTGGCCAAGTATCCAACCATGGCTTCAAATCATTTGACATCCAGGTCAGTAGGGATGAAGATTTCTTTTAGAGCCTTATCAAGGATAGCTTTGTGTTTGGGTGATATGCATAGAATCTCAAGGATGGAAATTTCTGCAAGTGTATTTCCCAATTGGTCAACAAGGTTATATTGGTCTTTGGACTGTGGCTACTTTGGAGTAGTACTAGATATGGTAATCTTAGCTTTGTGGGTGGTAATGAAAATTTTAGGTTGCTTCTTAATGGTGATTGTGTTAACATGGTCGTCAGCAGCTCGGAGGTGGTTAATAATTTTGTAGTCAAAAGAGGCATTGGTAAAATTGGCATGGTTTTCTATCTTTTGATCTGAACTGGTAGCTTTTCCATGGTCTTGCAATGGATTCTTGAAAATAGTATGGTCTTTATTGGAAATTTGTTGTTATCCCTCAACCTCTATTGTACTGTTTTCAATGAGGTCTTGAATCACGTTTTTCAACTAATGGTATGATGAGGTTTTGTTCTCTTTGATGTAGTGGCATTCATAGAAAGCATTGTCAACCCACCAAGAAGGTTTGTGTTGTCTTGGATCATATGGTTTGGGATCTAGGAGTCGTATTACGTTTCATTGTACTAGTTTCTTTACAAAAAATCTGATTGGTTTCAGTAAAGGAGTTTATTGTCTCTATGGGCATTTCCTTGGTTGTCTTGGGGGTCCCTATCCTTGATTATTTTGTATCACATTAGCTTCTTGATTAGAAAATATGGCGTGCTATTATTCATGTTGGGTTCTTTGAGAATCAATGTGGGACTTTTTTTTTTTACCCTTTCGCATTTACAATTCCATCATTTGTTACGTTCTTGTTATAGGACCAAAACTTGTTTTTATCATTTGATGTTCCTTGGGCATTTTGTGTCTTGGTATAAGTTTTAATTTCTCCTTTATCAATAAGGGTTTTCTCAAGGATGGACCCTTTTTCAATAAGGTCAGCAAATGTGGAACAACAATGAGCCTCCAATGCATACTTTAAGTTTGTGTTTAGGTTTTGCATGAACATGATAATTTTTTGTTTTTCAGGAATTTCAACAGGAGAGCGGCTAGCTAAAGTTCTCCATCTTGGTTCAGAATGTTATGAAATCTTCACCCTCTTCTTGTTTAGTTTGACATAGGGTAGCAATAGTGATATAATTTTTGATATTGAAGGCACATTGGGTGATAAATTTGTTAGCAAATTTGTCCCATGACTGTTTTCCTATCGATAGGTGGGAGAACCACTCTAGAGCATGTCCTCTGAGACTCCTACGCAATAGTCTCATCAAATATGTTTTCTCTGAGGCAATGTCGATCAAGGTCATATGAAATTATCTCACATATTCAATGGGGTTTCCTCTTCCTTTATATTTAGGTCAAGTTGGCATGACATAATTTGGAGGAAAAGAAGGCATGTATAATGTCCTAGCAAATGGGTAAGGACATAACTCTTGGATAGAGTAAGTTTTCTTATTTGAAAATTTCATGGTTTCCATTTGCTTTTGCAAGGCCAATATTTGATTTCCTAGGACATCATATGCTGTGAGTGTTGTATCTACAATGTTTGCAATTATATTTTGGTAAGGCCCATTGATTGTTCTTTGTAATCCAATGTATTGAAGGGATTGTATGTTGGTGTTGACCTGAGGTGTGAATGTTTGAGTTGTGTTTGGAATTTTTATTTGAGGGAAGTGTGGGGTATGAGTTGGAATTTGTGATGTGAAATTTTGAGTTGGGATGTAAGTATAGGATTGCGTATGAAAAATATTAGAAGTATTTGGACCTTGTGAATGTTAAGTGTTGAATTGGAAAGATTATTGAGGATATTTTTGAGGAACACTTGTGTTAGGACCTTGTGGAACATTGGTGTTTGTGCTAGTTCCATGAATATGAACTCTAGTCCTTTTATTTGTGCCAAAAAGATTTGATAATGTGGTGTTCAAGACATTATTTTTCCCAAATGGGTTTGACAATGTGGTTTTTGTGGTACTTGATGCTCCAAATGGATTTTAAGATATAGTGTTTGTGGTACTTGATGTTCCAAATGGATTTGAAGATATAGTGTTTGTATTGAATGGAATAAGTGTAGAACCAAGGGATTGTGACAAGGAATGTGTTAAGGAAAGTGTCATTGGTAGTGTTATTCCTTGTGTGCAAAATAAGGTGGTGTGAATTGTTTTTGCATCTTATGTGCCTCCTCTTAATGATATTGATGTATTAACTTGTGGGATATAGCTACTAGGGACAATTGTATTGTTTCCCTGAGTTTGGTTGATGGATGTCGATGATGCTCTTAATTTATTGACATCAAAACCACGTGGTAATGTGGAACCTTCTGTCAATAGTTTAGCTAGGTAACATTGAGGGTATTGTGCCAAGAATTTATCCACAAAAGAGGAAAACTCAAGATCTTGGGCAACAACTTCTAGTTCTTCTATGATAATGTTCCCATTTTGGTCTCTAGTGATAAATTTCTCCAATAGGGATTTGTAGGGTCTAGGTGTCCCATATGGTGAGTTTGTAAATAGGTTAAAAAATTCATTGTTCAATGGGGAAGCAATGCCTTTTCATCTTCTTTGTGACCTAGTTTCAACCACAAAAGAACTTACAAAGAGAAGGTGAATGATATGAGACTAAAACTATGTTTTTTTTGGTTTTTTTTGGAATAATGTATGCCTAAATGTAATGAAACTATTTTTTTGGGTAGTTTTGGTATTTTGAGGATGCCTAAATGAGGGTAATGTCAATTTCACTAGAATCTAAAGTATGACCAAGTCTAAAAGGGGAATGATGCTAATGCAAAGTGTTAAAAAAATATGATATGCAGTTGAGATGACTATGGTATGAACTATGAACCTTTGTTGTGAAAATTAAGGAAGGATTTATTAGCCACCCTAAGATAGTTCAATGTTTCTAAATGAAATTATCAATGAACTCAAGGAGAGTGGATGATAAATGACAAGTTTGACAAGGTGAGCCTTAAACTAGAGTGATGAGTTTAAAGTTTACATAGAAATGACAAGGAATAATGTGGGAAATGATAAGGTCAACGATAAATTTTCTTTGTAGCAATGGGCCTATGAAAAGATATGGTAATTTTCCCTATTCCAAAGTTTTTAAAAAGGTGTATGCGGCCTAATATTTGTTTAAGTGATGCAAGTAAGCTAAATGAATGTGATGGAATGATGGGAAATGAAGCGGGAAAATATTAGGTTCAAAATGTTCACTGAGTTTGTGTCAAAGTTGAAATGTTATCATATTTTGGTGTGATGTTTTATTTGTGTTGACAATGCTTTTAATACACACATGCAAGAAAGCATAGAAAAAAAGGTTTTTTATTTTATTTTTTATCGTGTATATTGTTTGATTTTAGCAATACAAGCACAAATATTGTGGTTGGCAAGGACAATATTTGTTGGATCCCACTTGGATTAATCCAATTGCGCTTACTCTTAACGGATGACTTAGAAGATTGACCACACTAGCTCCCCTCCATGACACTCACTTTTCTGGGTCAAATAAGCTTCGAGTTCTCATGAATCTCCCATGACAAACTCTTCATCTCTATTAAGAGCCGAAAAAACATGGGATGACATAAGAGGTGGTCCCTCCTATACAAACAAATAGAAGCTTTTTGGAAACTACACAATTGGTGTCTAGTAATGACATCCATTCAAGTGGTTATACATGAGGCAAGTTTAGCTCTAATAAGGAGGACTCCCAACATATAGAGGTTACACTCTATAGGTTTTAAAGTACCACACGGGTACTGAGGGAATCACTTGTTTGCATAACACATCTGCACTTGTGGTATTGAGATTTCCTCAAGCACCCATTTTATATGTTTTACAGAAGTAGCTTGGATTTATCCTATTACTTGTTGGGTCGTTCCCTTGGGGTGAGTATTTTTTCCCACCAAGGCAAGCCATCTAAGAGGTAAACACAAAAGTGGATGGGTCTGGCTTTCTGATCATCGAGTTTGCACAAGGTGAGAGAATAATACCTACCACCCCTTCAAGCATAGCAAAACAAATTTATTACCTAGTTAAATCTATGTGGAAAAGATAGTTGTTCTTTTTAAGCACCAATTAAAGTGTTTTCTAAGCTATGCAGACAATCAGTGTCAAAATCAAGTCTTCGATGAACATCCTACATTAAAATATTATTAGTAATTTCATGCCTCCTTTCTTCGACAAGTGTATGCTTATGTTTTCCCCATTGACATGCAAACCTACACAAAATCCCAATTAACAAAATTAGCCACAAAACTAAAATTAAATTAAGAAAAAGAAAATTAACATTTAATCTAGAATAAATCTAAATTAGAATTTAATCTAAACTAAATTAAATCTACCTTCTAAATTCAAAATTAAATCCAAATTAAAAATTAAAACTAAATGAAACTTAAAAATTAAATCTAAATTAAATTGAATCTACATTCTAAATTAAGTCTAAACTAGAAAAAAAAAGAAGCTAAATCTAATTTAAAAAGTTAAAAGTTAAAAACTAAAAACTAAAAACTAAAATTATAATTTAAATATTAAAAACTAAAATCTAATTTAAATTAAACTAAATCTAAATTAAATTAAGATAAATTGAAATTAAATCTAAATCTAAAGATGACATCTAAATTAAAATTAAATCTAAATCTAAAAATTAGATCTAAATTAAAATTTAAATCTAAAATTTAAACTAAGTTACTCTAAAATCTAAATTTAAATTAACAAAAGGAAAAAAACTAAAAATCTAATCCAAAATTAAAAAAATTAAATTAATACTAAAACTAAAATAAAAAAATAAAAAACTAAACTAAAGCAAGAATCAATATTAAAACTATAATCTAAATTAAAATGAGAGCAACAAAGCCCTTAAAGACTGGGAGTATGTTAGGAAATGCTTAATTGTAGGAGAGGCTTCAAAATGAAATGCCATGATTGTAGGATAAATTCAGAAATTTGCAAAATACATTCAAATGTCAGGGAAGTAAGGCAAACCATGATTGTAGGATACACTTATAATGAAAGGAGAAATTTAGGGAAATAATTTGAACATTCCAAGAAAAAGGACAACCATCAAAAGCAATTTTATAGGATTCTTGTTTTGGTCATTAATAGCATTTGGATTCTACTCATAATATTTTGTTCATCTGAACAAATGATCCACCATCTTTATAGACATATTTGCATCTTCATTTCACTGCGTGGCAACCATTGGATTTTATTTCTTTTAATGGTCTGAGTGCATGCATTATGAAATTAGATTATTTTCTTATGTCCATTTAGTATATTGCACAATACATAGATTCAAGACAAATATTATTTGTATATATGCCAATCAATACCTGTGAAATCTAATTGCAGTATGCACCAACACATGAAAGAAACATATTTCTTGTGCAAAAAAAAGAGTAATGTCAATGCATAGCGCATGGATGGAGATTGCTGATTTACACACACTACATATTCTTCATATAATTGTCAGCATAAATCATTATAACTGTCACACATATAACTGTTCCGTATTATTTATAATCAAAATATAATTTTCCTAATTGTTTTGACATGTTTTGAGATTGTTGATGTAGTTTTCATTAATCTTTAAGAAATAGTTGGATATTTTCATCAAACAAAAGCATACGCCATGAAAGCCAATAAGAGTAATGCTGTTGGAAAATTAAAGATTAATTTCACAACCACACTCTCACGTCAAGTTCACCATTTATGTAATGGTGAAAAATTGAAAAAGGTAAATGATTAAATCTATATAGCCAAATCAACTTTTCAACATGACATTAATGAAGTTTTTCTAAAATGAAAACATAGGCAATAACAAAAACTAAATTATGAAAAACCCATATGCATTCACAAGAAATTCACTCTATTGTTATCCTCTTCCACAATATCTAGCATTTTCTCTTAGATTTTACAAGAAAAAGAATAAGAGGTGATGTAGAATTGGATTCGAGAATTGCTTGTGAAATCAAAAAATGTTCCCCAAAAAGTGAGAACGGGGAGGTTTTTATAGATGAATTCCTAATGTAAAAAATGAGAAATGAGAAATGAATAGAATGATTTATGCAATGATTCATGTTTGGAAGCTCAAAATGTGCAATTTTGAGCCAATTCCATGGAAATGATTTATGAATTTAATGTACAATTTTGAGCTAATTTCATGGAAGTTGATTTATGAATTTAAATTATTTAATGAAATATATGAATGTATTTTAATGATTAACGCAAATGGATAATCATTAATAGGTCAAAGTGAAATGATTTATGACTATGTTGATGATTAATGAAATGATAAATATTTATGAAATGGGATTTGAAATATGCAAATGGATAAATAACTAAATGATTATGTAACTCGATTATGGCTATGAATAAATGCTTATAATGCTTATAATATTTTAATAGTTTTGTGAATATGGAGATATGATTATGCAGATGATCAATATGAAATATGCAATGGATAAAAATAATTATGAGGACATTTTTATGAATCTATAGTAACCGTGTTCCTAGATTTGATCAATATGAAATATGCAATGGATAAAAATAATTATGAGGACATTTTTATGAATCTATAGTAACCGTGTTCCTAGATTTGGAGGACTTGGATCAACTCCTACTACAAGGATATTTTTTCTAAAAATGTGCTATTGAGTTCCTTTAAGATATTGCCATTTCTCCTTGATTCCTCTAAATATAATAGAATTTCATGTCTCGTGAATTCTCATCCTTTTTGGAAGAACATGACAATAAACCCATTTGGGCATTGGGATTTTTCTGGTGACATAGAGAAGATCATTTCTTTTATTAATTGCAGTGTAAAAGTTTCTAGCAAGAATTCATTATCTTCTTTCGAGATTAATAAGGGAATATGATGGATAAAATAATTTGATATGATGCGATTTTCTTGTGTAATTTTTTGGGGTGATATGATAAGTAAGTTTGAGAAGAATTGGATTACTTCTTGATTGATGGATTTTTCTACCTTCAATTTGCTACCTAAGGGGGAGATGATGTCAAATATATAATTTACTTTTTGTCTAGATTTTTTTATGATAAATGGAATAATTTAGTGTTTTTCCCATTATTTTAGCCATAGCTCTTTGGATTTTTATCTCTAGTATATTTCTTCTCTTGTCAGTGTTTCTTTTAGTTTTGATTGTACTTTCCTATGCAAGTTGAAAGTAGATTTGTTTATACCACTTCTAATGATATGATCATTGATATCATCAAGTTGGGGTTAAAGTGATATTCTGTGATTTTTTTTTTAAAGTGTTGCTCATTCCAATTTTTCATTTGTTGTTTGAAGTAAACATGTTTTCTAACTAATACATTTTGGAACCAAAAAATAAAGGGCACATGTTCCCACCACCACCTGAGTTAAGGTAAGAAATGGGGTCTCTGAACCATATTTCCTAGAATAGGAAGGATGACTTAGGATGTAGTGTTTGTAAAGATAAGGCTAATTGTATGGGGAAATCATCTAACCTAGAGAATGAGTGGATACATGACTCAAAAGGAGCTATTTCTTTAGACCATTCTACATAAATTAGAAATCTATCTATGCATTTTATAGTTAAGTAGAAGTATTTTCACTTATTTATCCATGTGAATGTACCATTTTAGAGAGGTAAATCTAATAAATAATTTTATAATATGAACTCCTATAATTCTTCTATTACTTTTGGGGGGATTCTACCCCCTTTTTTCATTATGATTCAAAATTGTGTTGAAATATCCTCCCAAAATAACCTTTTCTCTTTTAGGTTTGATGAGATGGGGGATAAGGTATTCCAAAGGAACTTTCCATAACTATTTATGTGGGTTCATAGATATTAAAAAACCAAAATCATAGGTCAAAGGAAGTTGTACCTTCATGACCATCTAGTGTTGCTTTCAAAGTATTACTTCAACTTGGGTATTTCTATCATTCCATGCTAGAGTGTTGAACACACTAAAATACTAAGAGGGGGGATGAATTAGTATTCTATCAAATTTCAATTTTAATTCTTATTTTGAGGATAATTTATGCGATTAAAGCACTCATCTACTTAATCAAAATAGGAAAGAATATTTAAGCATCCACACAAGAACACTGTTGACACCAAATGTACATGGAAAACCCCATTGGGGAAAAACCATGGTGAGATATGTTGCTTGGATTTTCTATCCAAACCCAGCCTCACAAATGAAAAATAGTTACAAATTTGATTTAGGGATACAATCCAAGGAAGCTACAACTCCCTGATTAAAAATAATTGAAATATGACTTAATTTATGGATTCAACACACTAGTAATTATCAATTATGCACATTACAATTGTGATAAATCTTAATACAGTCTAATCATGTACATAGACATATTCACACATTTGCATACAACTCTTCTCATCTTTTATCTTCTCATCTTTTATCTTCTATATATCATCTACATACATGGAAATAAAAATTATGTTGGCCATAAATAAGAAAACATGGAACTTGTAGCATGTCATCCTTCATGTTTGTAAGTGGTATACAAAAATGATACAACATTATTTACATTTCTCAAAAATGAGTTAGAATGACTCATACAACATCCTCAATAAAACATAAAATCAAAAAATGACTTGAAATACTTGTGTGATACTAGAAACCAAAAAGATCTTCATGCACTTCATAGCTTAGAGACTATAAGACATGTGGATTGTCCACACAAACTCATACAATTGAACTACATAACCTTCTGCTATCATAATTATTTTGATGAGGATTGGGCATCTAAAACCAACTATAACATTCTAACACTTTGAAAAATGAACTTCTAGAGCACCAAATCAATAGTTAAAGCATCACTAGTTGTTTCTTCAAAACTTCTTAGCAAAAACTTCACATTTGATGGAAAGAAAATAATTCTAATAAGCCTTTTGAATAACTTTATACTACCTAACACAGTTCAATACTCTGTCACTTTTAGCTTTCTCCATAAAAGGAATATTGATATGAAACATTGGATATAACACCTTCACATCTCCAAAAACGTAGCTTCAGAATCACAAGACTACATATTGCTTTGTGAAAGAATGTGGACTAAAACATTGTGTCTCTACCGTAGAATATATATTGTGAATGCCTTAGAAAAAATTATGTAACTTGACATTGAGTGTGGTACTCCAAAATGGAAAAATATCATTATAGACATCTTAAAATCCCATCAAGACATGTGTACCCACAACTTCCACATGCATAGACATCAAATAGACTACTAATCTTTCACATCATAGTAATGATGACCTACACCATTAGGCTTTCATACACACAACCAATCTTCGAAGAATGTACAACCCTAAGCACACTTTTGACATCAATGAAAATAAATCCTACCAAGGTGTAACACACAACTAAGTCTCTTGAGGCTCCTTATGCTAGAGAGTAAGAATTTCCATTTATTCCATTTTTTGAGGACTCATTTTTCTTGATCATCAGTGAATATTGTTTCTTGCAAAAAAATGATATTTCCTACACTAGAGCAGAATTAATGCTTTTTCAAGCATATTTTGTTAGGGGCATTTAGGGCCCTAGCATTCCATAATGGGAATCTTATTGCTCTTGAGGAGAGAAATAGGCTCTCCATGTAGTCTAATACTTTTATCCAATATAGATTGGATCCCAATAGTTATTTCATCTCACTTTTTATTTCTTTTAGGTGGCTTTCCTCTAATTGAGGGTGTTGTAGTTGGCATCTAAGTCAATGTTCTATTTGATTTTTCAATGGAGAGGGTTTGGAGAAAATAAAAATCCAAAATTTCTTTTTAGTGCATCCCCTTCCAGTTGATTAGAAACATAATTTTTTTATAGAACAAGATGATTTACAATTTTTCTCATTTTCTCTTGTCTCATTATCTCTTGGGCTCCTTGAAAACATATTATTTTCCTTTGGCAGGTCTTTATACTCATTCCTAACACGTTTTGTAGGTGATTAATGTTGAGGTGGGTTTTAGACATACTTCCCATTGTTGGAGGCCTTTAAGGGGCCTTTGAATAATGAGGATGAGACTTATAAAGTCCTTCCTCTACTGGAGACAAATCCAAATCATTTACCTAGACTTCCCCTAGGAAAATATCCACATTAGAAAAAGTTTCCTTCTCGAAGATGCTAAGGATTTGTGTGCTACTACAACCAATTTTACAACCAAGATCTTCAGAGCAACAAACTACATATCTTGAAAACCTTGCATGGATTTTTCTGGGGTAGTGGAGAGCTGGTGATTTCCTGAATGGAGATTGTAAGTGTGGAAAAAGTAAACTAAAAACAATTAAAAAAACTTCTTAATGAAACATTGTATCAAGATTTAACAACAATTAAACTAATTTAAAAGAACAAAAAACTTGAAAGTGTCTCATTGTCTCCTATCTCCAAAGATTAATTCACATAAAGGCTCTCAGATTTGATAGCTACTATGACTGTTAAAAAATACTATAAATGAAACTTGATGGATGAAAGCTACAGTAAAACTATGATACAACCATGATATTGATTCTAAATGATGCTTATGATTGCTATGATGCTAAGATGCTAAATGCTATGATTGCTTTATTGCTATGAATGTTGCAGAGTAAGTTTGCACAAAGATTTTGGGATCCATTTCCTATGAAAAGTTGTATTTATGGATTTACAACAACAATTTTGTGACGGGGTAGCACAACAAAGGCCTGGATTCAATCTTGAGATTTGAATGGTGAGAGATGAAGAAGTTGGATCTGATGAAGGGAATAGTTTCTCCCCATGAAAACATCAGGCAAGATGATAGGAAAGATCAAACGAAGAAAATTTTAGAAATTGATTCAAATTTGTCTCCAATTTGTCTCCACAACTTCCCATGAATGCCAGTTGAATTAAATTGAATTTTGGAATATCAAATTTGGCAGGTGAGTGAATAGAGGAATTTTCTTTATGCCTTTATTTAAATATTTTTTATTTATTTTAATTAGAAAAAAGGGAATAAATAATTTATTAAAACAAACTATACAAGTTGTTTATTAAACTAAAATAGAAGAAATATGATAATTAAACAATAAAGTATAAAACTTTGTTTATTTAATTAAGATTGAAATGATGTAATAATTAAATAACACCATCTATAGAAGTTGTATATTTAATTAGAATTCAAGAATAGGAGAATTAAAATGAGAACTATAAATAAATATTTCTATTTATTTAATAGTAAAAGAAATTTAAGGAATTAATGAAATAAATAAATTTAATTAATTAGATTATCTAGACCATTTTTAGGTGTATACAGAGACAATTGATTGTTGGGGCTTGGATAGAGTTATGGATTTTTGTTGCCTTGTTTGATAGCATGGATTCCCCCTATTGTAGTCTTCTTGTTATTTATTATGTTAACTAAACCAGTTCATAAAATAGTTTATGAGGCCATGTAGGTTAAAATTTTAGATGATTGATGTTTCGTCTTTATTGGACTCAGTGTGGAATGCAAAAATCTCTCTCCAAGTACTCAAATTTCCTTTTTGTTTCTTCTTCTTTGGTAGTTATTGACTTCACATATGTATTTTTGCTAAGGCGATGAAGTGAAATAGAAGTTTGAAAAATTTGAGGAGTGGGGCACTACTGTGGGGTTAAAATTTCTCTTTTTTGAAGAAGAAACTTGCAATGATAATATTTTGTGAAGAGAGTCTTGAACATCATGATTTGAAATTAGGACATCATAAAACCTAGGGTTTTGTAGGGAATTTTTTGTTTGGGTGGGCAAGAGAATAACAAGAGAAACAAAAAGAAACATGATTCACCAACTCTTGTTTCTAGATTACCTCTCTTGGAGTGGATGGACAATACATTAGGGAGAGACATTTTAGCATTCAAAAGGACAACAATTTATGTTAGTTTCTAAGAATATTTGACAAACTCCAAATCAATGCTCCAAAAGATGTCAATGGAGTTTCCTAGGGATTTAAGGATTTATCGCTCCATGTATTCAAGAGTAGGTTTTCTAATTGGACCCAAAATGGAATTATATTAGATCAATGCAGAACTAGGGTTGAAGTGGCCATAACACCCCTCTGATTTGCTATGTTTTCTCTGAAAGTTTAGATACATTGATAGACTATATTTTATGTTATTGTTATTCAATCATTGATAGTGGAGTGATGATGGTGTTATATTTGATGAGATGATACACTATGTGGATGCTTATTGTTTTATGTTATGCTTTTGATTAGCATAGTTATTATTTGAGATAATATTGAATATGCTCATATGTTGATTATTTATTTTTTGTTTTGTCAATCTTGATGTG
>VDFB02258724.1:0-68534 GCA_007258455.2 Sequoia sempervirens | reverse complement strand
TTTAATAAAATGTCGATGATAAAATTAAACCCCAATATGCGGATGAAAATATTATAGTCTAAGGAAATTAAAAAACCATTTGATGTCAACCGGTAATTTAATATGAAGTCAGTATGATTTTTTTTGCAAACTATAGAAATTCCCAAATAATAATTTTTTGCCAAACATAATAGATATAAGCCCAAATTTTGTTTTTTTGAAAAAAAAGTGCCTGCAACTAATTTTTTTTTCCCTTAGAGGACAATTGACCGGGGTGGATATTATTACTGCAAATTTGTATGGATCGTACCAGTTGATTTTGCAAACCCAAATACCTTTGATGGCTCCCGAGTTGATGTATCCAATTTTGATGAATGGGTAGATGATCCTAGGGTTTCAAGGTCTTCTGAAGACAATGGCGTGCTCGGATATGACTCTATCTAATTCAAAAATAAGCTTGGTCGTCGGGTGGAATCAAGTAGCCTTCAATGGAAACCTTCAAGCCTGCGAAGAATCTTGCACACCAACTTTCTTGATCGAGGGTTGAAATTTCACTGGACAAGCTCTGATACCATGTTGAGATTATGGATGCATAGTTCCTGAAGCTGCAATCTTCAATGGAGCACCTTTTCCAAGAAAGATAATCAACCACACAGAAAGTGTTGAAACTAGGCATGCACAATAGAGATTCTATAAATTGATGATATGATTGATATGTTACAAATGAACAAAATGCTTGATTATATAGGAAAGAAGGAAAACCTAAGATGCAAGAGATGTTGCTATGTGTCACGATCTAACAACATGTGACAACATGTGAACCCTATCTAGGAAATTATTAAATGTTGAGATAAGTTCTAGAAGGACAACTCATTTTCTAGAAGGAATCTTATCCCTCAAAACATTCAGGAAGAGAATATTTCCCCATTTATTAAAAATTATTTATTAAAATGAAACCTAGGACTAAATGATATATGACCTAAGTTAACTTATGCTAGTGTAATAATTAATTAATTAATTACACTAACAAGTACTACATGTCCAACCTTGATAGGCAGTGTGATAATGCCTTGAGAAGAACATTCTTCATTATCATAGGCTTTGATGACAATGCTCTTAGATGTATCCACACATGTTTCAGATAGGCCCAATGCATTTACTAGTTTTAAAGTGAAAATTTTCAATCCAACTCTGCCATCTACTAGGACTCATTTGATCTTGTTGTTTATGAAGACCTCAAGGTGCAACAGGTTGTTATGGTTTGAATTATATGTAGAGTAATCTTTATCAAAAAAAGAGACATGGTGGAAATTAGCCAAGTATCCAACCATGGCTTCAAATCATTTGACATCCAGGTCAGTAGGGATGAAGATTTCTTTTAGAGCCTTATCAAGGATAGTTTTGTGTTTGGGTGATATGCATAGAATCTCAAGGATGGAAATTTCTGCAAGTGTATTTCCCAATTGGTCAACAAGGTTATATTGGTCTTTGGACTGTGGCTACTTTGGAGGAGTACTAGATATGGTAATCTTAGCTCTGCGGGTGGTAATGACAATTTTAGGTTGCTTCTTAATGGTGATTGTGTTAACATGGTCATCAGCAGCTCGGAGGTGGTTAATAATTTTGTTGTGAAAAGAGGCATTGGTAAAATTGCAATGGTTTTCTGTCTTTTGATCTGAACTGGTAGCTTTTCCATGGTCTTGCAATGGATTCTTGAAAATAGTATGGTCTTTATTAGAAGTTTGTTGTTGTCCCTCAATCTCTATTGTACTATTTTCAATGAGGTCTTGAATCACGTTTTTCAACTGATGGTATGATGAGGTTTTGTTCCCTTTGATGTAGTGGCATTCATAGAAAGCATTTTCAACCCACCAAGAAGGTTTGAGTTTTCTTGGATCATATGGTTTGGGATCTAGGAGTTGTATTACGTTTGATTGTACTAGTTTCTTTATGACAAATCCAATTGGTTCTAGTAAAGGAGTGTATTGTATCTGTGGGTATTTTCTTGGTTGTCCTGGGGGTCCCTATCCTTGATTATTTTGTATCACATTAGCTTCTTGATTAGAAAATATGGCAGGTTATTATTCATGTTGGGTTCTTTGAGAATCAATGAGGGACTTTTTTTGTTTACCCTTTCGCATTTACAATTCCATCATTTGTTACGTTCTTGTTATAGGACCAAAACTTGTTTTTATCATTTGATGTTCCTTGGGCATTTTGTGTCTTGGTATAAGTTTTAATTTCTCCTTTATCAATAAGGGTTTTCTCAAGGATGGACCCTTTTTCAATAAGGTCAGCAAATGTGGAACAACAATGAGCCTCCAATGCATACTTTAAGTTTGTGTTTAGGTTTTGCATGAACATGATAATTTTTTGTTTTTCAGGAATTTCAACAGGAGAGCGGCTAGCTAAAGTTCTCCATCTTGGTTCAGAATGTTATGAAATCTTCACCCTCTTCTTGTTTAGTTTGACATAGGGTAGCAATAGTGATATAATTTTTGATATTGAAGGCACATTGGGTGATAAATTTGTTAGCAAATTTGTCCCATGACTGTTTTCCTATCGATAGGTGGGAGAACCACTCTAGAGCATGTCCTCTGAGACTCCTACGCAATAGTCTCATCAAATATGTTTTCTCTGAGGCAATGTCGATCAAGGTCATATGAAATTATCTCACATATTCAATGGGGTTTCCTCTTCCTTTATATTTAGGTCAAGTTGGCATGACATAATTTGGAGGAAAAGAAGGCATGTATAATGTCCTAGCAAATGTGTAAGGACATAACTCTTGGATAGAGTAAGTTTTCTTATTTAAAAATTTCATGGTTTCCATTTGCTTTTGCAAGGCCAATATTTGATTTCCTAGGACATTATATGCTGTGAGTGTTGTATCTACAATGTTTGCAATTATATTTTGGTAAGGCCCATTGATTGTTCTTTGTAATCCAATGTATTGAAGGGATTGTATGTTGGTGTTGACCTGAGGTGTGAATGTTTGAGTTGTGTTTGGAATTTTTATTTGAGGGAAGTGTGGGGTATGAGTTGGAATTTGTGATGTGAAATTTTGAGTTGGGATGTAAGTATAGGATTGCGTATGAAAAATATTAGAAGTATTTGGACCTTGTGAATGTTAAGTGTTGAATTGGAAAGATTATTGAGGATATTTTTGAGGAACACTTGTGTTAGGACCTTGTGGAACATTGGTGTTTGTGCTAGTTCCATGAATATGAACTCTAGTCCTTTTATTTGTGCCAAAAAGATTTGATAATGTGGTGTTCAAGACATTATTTTTCCCAAATGGGTTTGACAATGTGGTTTTTGTGGTACTTGATGCTCCAAATGGATTTTAAGATATAGTGTTTGTGGTACTTGATGTTCCAAATGGATTTGAAGATATAGTGTTTGTATTGAATGGAATAAGTGTAGAACCAAGGGATTGTGACAAGGAATGTGTTAAGGAAAGTGTCATTGGTAGTGTTATTCCTTGTGTGCAAAATAAGGTGGTGTGAATTGTTTTTGCATCTTATGTGCCTCCTCTTAATGATATTGATGTATTAACTTGTGGGATATAGCTACTAGGGACAATTGTATTGTTTCCCTGAGTTTGGTTGATGGATGTCGATGATGCTCTTAATTTATTGACATCAAAACCACGTGGTAATGTGGAACCTTCTGTCAATAGTTTAGCTAGGTAACATTGAGGGTATTGTGCCAAGAATTTATCCACAAAAGAGGAAAACTCAAGATCTTGGGCAACAACTTCTAGTTCTTCTATGATAATGTTCCCATTTTGGTCTCTAGTGATAAATTTCTCCAATAGGGATTTGTAGGGTCTAGGTGTCCCATATGGTGAGTTTGTAAATAGGTTAAAAAATTCATTGTTCAATGGGGAAGCAATGCCTTTTCATCTTCTTTGTGACCTAGTTTCAACCACAAAAGAACTTACAAAGAGAAGGTGAATGATATGAGACTAAAACTATGTTTTTTTTGGTTTTTTTTGGAATAATGTATACCTAAATTTAATGAAACTATTTTTTCTGGTAGTTTTAGTATTTTGAGGATGCCTAAATGAGGGTAATGTCAATTTCACTAGAATCTAAAGTATGACCAAGTCTAAAAGGGGAATGATGCTAATGCAAAGTGTTAAAAAAATATGATATGCAGTTGAGATGACTATAGTATGAACTATGAACCTTTGTTGTGAAAATTAAGGAAGGATTTATTAGCCACCCTAAGATAGTTCAATTTTTCTAAATGAAATTATCAATGAACTCAAGGAGAGTGGATGATAAATGACAAGTTTGACAAGGTGAGCCTTAAACTAGAGTGATGAGTTTAAAGTTTACATAGAAATGACAAGGAATAATGTGGGAAATGATAAGGTCAACGATAAATTTTCTTTGTAGCAATGGGCCTATGAAAAGATATGGTAATTTTCCCTATTCCAAAGTTTTTAAAAAGGTGTATGCGGCCTAATATTTGTTTAAGTGATGCAAGTAAGCTAAATGAATGTGATGGAATGATGGGAAATGAAGCGGGAAAATATTAGGTTCAAAATGTTCACTGAGTTTGTGTCAAAGTTGAAATGTTATCATATTTTGGTGTGATGTTTTATTTGTGTTGACAATGCTTTTAATACACACATGCAAGAAAGCATAGAAAAAAAGGTTTTTTATTTTATTTTTTATCGTGTATATTGTTTGATTTTAGCAATACAAGCACAAATATTGTGGTTGGCAAGGACAATATTTGTTGGATCCCACTTGGATTAATCCAATTGCGCTTACTCTTAACGGATGACTTAGAAGATTGACCACACTAGCTCCCCTCCATGACACTCACTTTTCTGGGTCAAATAAGCTTCGAGTTCTCATGAATCTCCCATGACAAACTCTTCATCTCTATTAAGAGCCGAAAAAACATGGGATGACATAAGAGGTGGTCCCTCCTATACAAACAAATAGAAGCTTTTTGGAAACTACACAATTGGTGTCTAGTAATGACATCCATTCAAGTGGTTATACATGAGGCAAGTTTAGCTCTAATAAGGAGGACTCCCAACATATAGAGGTTACACTCTATAGGTTTTAAAGTACCACACGGGTACTGAGGGAATCACTTGTTTGCATAACACATCTGCACTTGTGGTATTGAGATTTCCTCAAGCACCCATTTTATATGTTTTACAGAAGTAGCTTGGATTTATCCTATTACTTGTTGGGTCGTTCCCTTGGGGTGAGTATTTTTTCCCACCAAGGCAAGCCATCTAAGAGGTAAACACAAAAGTGGATGGGTCTGGCTTTCTGATCATCGAGTTTGCACAAGGTGAGAGAATAATACCTACCACCCCTTCAAGCATAGCAAAACAAATTTATTACCTAGTTAAATCTATGTGGAAAAGATAGTTGTTCTTTTTAAGCACCAATTAAAGTGTTTTCTAAGCTATGCAGACAATCAGTGTCAAAATCAAGTCTTCGATGAACATCCTACATTAAAATATTATTAGTAATTTCATGCCTCCTTTCTTCGACAAGTGTATGCTTATGTTTTCCCCATTGACATGCAAACCTACACAAAATCCCAATTAACAAAATTAGCCACAAAACTAAAATTAAATTAAGAAAAAGAAAATTAACATTTAATCTAGAATAAATCTAAATTAGAATTTAATCTAAACTAAATTAAATCTACCTTCTAAATTCAAAATTAAATCCAAATTAAAAATTAAAACTAAATGAAAATTAAAAATTAAATCTAAATTAAATTGAATCTACATTCTAAATTAAGTCTAAACTAGAAAAAAAAAGAAGCTAAATCTAATTTAAAAAGTTAAAAGTTAAAAACTAAAAACTAAAAACTAAAATTCTAATTTAAATATTAAAAACTAAAATCTAATTTAAATTAAACTAAATCTAAATTAAATTAAGATAAATTGAAATTAAATCTAAATCTAAAGATGACATCTAAATTAAAATTAAATCTAAAAATTAGATCTAAATTAAAATTTAAATCTAAAATTTAAACTAAGTTACTCTAAAATCTAAATTTAAATTAACAAAAGGAAAAAAACTAAAAAAATCCAAAATTAAAAAAATTAAATTAATACTAAAACTAAAATAAAAAAATAAAAAACTAAACTAAAGCAAGAATCAATATTAAAACTATAATCTAAATTAAAATGAGAGCAACAAAGCCCTTAAAGACTGGGAGTATGTTAGGAAATGCTTAATTGTAGGAGAGGCTTCAAAATGAAATGCCATGATTGTAGGATAAATTCAGAAATTTGCAAAATACATTCAAATGTCAGGGAAGTAAGGCAAACCATGATTGTAGGATACACTTATAATGAAAGGAGAAATTTAGGGAAATAATTTGAACATTCCAAGAAAAAGGACAACCATCAAAAGCAATTTTATAGGATTCTTGTTTTGGTCATTAATAGCATTTGGATTCTACTCATAATATTTTGTTCATCTGAACAAATGATCCACCATCTTTATAGACATATTTGCATCTTCATTTCACTGCATGGCAACCATCGGATTTTATTTCTTTTAATGGTCTGAGTGCATGCATTATGAAATTAGATTATTTTCTTATGTCCATTTAGTATATTGCACAATACATAGATTCAAGACAAATATTATTTGTATATATGCCAATCAATACCTGTGAAATCTAATTGCAGTATGCACCAACACATGAAAGAAACATATTTCTTGTGCAAAAAAAAGAGTAATGTCAATGCATAGCGCATGGATGGAGATTGCTGATTTACACACACTACATATTCTTCATATAATTGTCAGCATAAATCATTATAACTGTCACACATATAACTGTTCCGTATTATTTATAATCAAAATATAATTTTCCTAATTGTTTTGACATGTTTTGAGATTGTTGATGTAGTTTTCATTAATCTTTAAGAAATAGTTGGATATTTTCATCAAACAAAAGCATACGCCATGAAAGCCAATAAGAGTAATGCTGTTGGAAAATTAAAGATTAATTTCACAACCACACTCTCACGTCAAGTTCACCATTTATGTAATGGTGAAAAATTGAAAAAGGTAAATGATTAAATCTATATAGCCAAATCAACTTTTCAACATGACATTAATGAAGTTTTTCTAAAATGAAAACATAGGCAATAACAAAAACTAAATTATGAAAAACCCATATGCATTCATAAGAAATTCACTCTATTGTTATCCTCTTCCACAATATCTAGCATTTGCTCTTAGATTTTACAAGAAAAAGAATAAGAGGTGATGTAGAATTGGATTCGAGAATTGCTTGTGAAATCAAAAAATGTTCCCCAAAAAGTGAGAACGGGGAGGTTTTTATAGATGAATTCCTAATGTAAAAAATGAGAAATGAGAAATGAATAGAATGATTTAAGCAATGATTCATGTTTGGAAGCTCAAAATGTGTAATTTTGAGCCAATTCCATGGAAATGATTTATGAATTTAATGTACAATTTTGAGCTAATTTCATGGAAGTTGATTTATGAATTTAAATTATTTAATGAAATATATGAATGTATTTTAATGATTAACGCAAATGGATAATCATTAATAGGTCAAAGTGAAATGATTTATGAAATGGGATATGAAATATGCAAATGGATAAATAACTAAATGATAATGTAAATGGATTATGGCTATGAATAAATGCTTATAATGCTTATAATATTTTAATAGTTTTGTGAATATGGAGATATGATTATGCAGATGATCAATATGAAATATGCAATGGATAAAAATAATTATGAGGACATTTTTATGAATCTATAGTAACCGTGTTCCTAGATTTGATCAATATGAAATATGCAATGGATAAAAATAATTATGAGGACATTTTTATGAATCTATAGTAACCGTGTTCCTAGATTTGGAGGACTTGGATCAACTCCTACTACAAGGATATTTTTTCTAAAAATGTGCTATTGAGTTCCTTTAAGATATTGCCATTTCTCCTTGATTCCTCTAAATATAATAGAATTTCATGTCTCGTGAATTCTCATCCTTTTTGGAAGAACATGACAATAAACCCATTTGGGCATTGGGATTTTTCTGGTGACATAGAGAAGATCATTTCTTTTATTAATTGCAGTGTAAAAGTTTCTAGCAAGAATTCATTATCTTCTTTCGAGATTAATAAGGGAATATGATGGATAAAATAATTTGATATGATGCGATTTTCTTGTGTAATTTTTTGGGGTGATATGATAAGTAAGTTTGAGAAGAATTGGATTACTTCTTGATTGATGGATTTTTCTACCTTCAATTTGCTACCTAAGGGGGAGATGATGTCAAATATATAATTTACTTTTTGTCTAGATTTTTTTATGATAAATGGAATAATTTAGTGTTTTTCCCATTATTTTAGCCATAGCTCTTTGGATTTTTATCTCTAGTATATTTCTTCTCTTGTCAGTGTTTCTTTTAGTTTTGATTGTACTTTCCTATGCAAGTTGAAAGTAGATTTGTTTATACCACTTCTAATGATATGATCATTGATATCATCAAGTTGGGGTTAAAGTGATATTCTGTGATTTTTTTTTTAAAGTGTTGCTCATTCCAATTTTTCATTTGTTGTTTGAAGTAAACATGTTTTCTAACTAATACATTTTGGAACCAAAAAATAAAGGGCACATGTTCCCACCACCACCTGAGTTAAGGTAAGAAATGGGGTCTCTGAACCATATTTCCTAGAATAGGAAGGATGACTTAGGATGTAGTGTTTGTAAAGATAAGGCTAATTGTATGGGGAAATCATCTAACCTAGAGAATGAGTGGATACATGACTCAAAAGGAGCTATTTCTTTAGACCATTCTACATAAATTAGAAATCTATCTATGCATTTTATAGTTAAGTAGAAGTATTTTCACTTATTTATCCATGTGAATGTACCATTTTAGAGAGGTAAATCTAATAAATAATTTTATAATATGAACTCCTATAATTCTTCTATTACTTTTGGGGGGATTCTACCCCCTTTTTTCATTATGATTCAAAATTGTGTTGAAATATCCTCCCAAAATAACCTTTTCTCTTTTAGGTTTGATGAGATGGGGGATAAGGTATTCCAAAGGAACTTTCCATAACTATTTATGTGGGTTCATAGATATTAAAAAACCAAAATCATAGGTCAAAGGAAGTTGTACCTTCATGACCATCTAGTGTTGCTTTCAAAGTATTACTTCAACTTGGGTATTTCTATCATTCCATGCTAGAGTGTTGAACACACTAAAATACTAAGAGGGGGGATGAATTAGTATTCTATCAAATTTCAATTTTAATTCTTATTTTGAGGATAATTTATGCGATTAAAGCACTCATCTACTTAATCAAAATAGGAAAGAATATTTAAGCATCCACACAAGAACACTGTTGACACCAAATGTACATGGAAAACCCCATTGGGGAAAAACCATGGTGAGATATGTTGCTTGGATTTTCTATCCAAACCCAGCCTCACAAATGAAAAATAGTTACAAATTTGATTTAGGGATACAATCCAAGGAAGCTACAACTCCCTGATTAAAAATAATTGAAATATGACTTAATTTATGGATTCAACACACTAGTAATTATCAATTATGCACATTACAATTGTGATAAATCTTAATACAGTCTAATCATGTACATAGACATATTCACACATTTGCATACAACTCTTCTCATCTTTTATCTTCTCATCTTTTATCTTCTATATATCATCTACATACATGGAAATAAAAATTATGTTGGCCATAAATAAGAAAACATGGAACTTGTAGCATGTCATCCTTCATGTTTGTAAGTGGTATACAAAAATGATACAACATTATTTACATTTCTCAAAAATGAGTTAGAATGACTCATACAACATCCTCAATAAAACATAAAATCAAAAAATGACTTGAAATACTTGTGTGATACTAGAAACCAAAAAGATCTTCATGCACTTCATAGCTTAGAGACTATAAGACATGTGGATTGTCCACACAAACTCATACAATTGAACTACATAACCTTCTGCTATCATAATTATTTTGATGAGGATTGGGCATCTAAAACCAACTATAACATTCTAACACTTTGAAAAATGAACTTCTAGAGCACCAAATCAATAGTTAAAGCATCACTAGTTGTTTCTTCAAAACTTCTTAGCAAAAACTTCACATTTGATGGAAAGAAAATAATTCTAATAAGCCTTTTGAATAACTTTATACTACCTAACACAGTTCAATACTCTGTCACTTTTAGCTTTCTCCATAAAAGGAATATTGATATGAAACATTGGATATAACACCTTCACATCTCCAAAAACGTAGCTTCAGAATCACAAGACTACATATTGCTTTGTGAAAGAATGTGGACTAAAACATTGTGTCTCTACCGTAGAATATATATTGTGAATGCCTTAGAAAAAATTATGTAACTTGACATTGAGTGTGGTACTCCAAAATGGAAAAATATCATTATAGACATCTTAAAATCCCATCAAGACATGTGTACCCACAACTTCCACATGCATAGACATCAAATAGACTACTAATCTTTCACATCATAGTAATGATGACCTACACCATTAGGCTTTCATACACACAACCAATCTTCGAAGAATGTACAACCCTAAGCACACTTTTGACATCAATGAAAATAAATCCTACCAAGGTGTAACACACAACTAAGTCTCTTGAGGCTCCTTATGCTAGAGAGTAAGAATTTCCATTTATTCCATTTTTTGAGGACTCATTTTTCTTGATCATCAGTGAATATTGTTTCTTGCAAAAAAATGATATTTCCTACACTAGAGCAGAATTAATGCTTTTTCAAGCATATTTTGTTAGGGGCATTTAGGGCCCTAGCATTCCATAATGGGAATCTTATTGCTCTTGAGGAGAGAAATAGGCTCTCCATGTAGTCTAATACTTTTATCCAATATAGATTGGATCCCAATAGTTATTTCATCTCACTTTTTATTTCTTTTAGGTGGCTTTCCTCTAATTGAGGGTGTTGTAGTTGGCATCTAAGTCAATGTTCTATTTGATTTTTCAATGGAGAGGGTTTGGAGAAAATAAAAATCCAAAATTTCTTTTTAGTGCATCCCCTTCCAGTTGATTAGAAACATAATTTTTTTATAGAACAAGATGATTTACAATTTTTCTCATTTTCTCTTGTCTCATTATCTCTTGGGCTCCTTGAAAACATATTATTTTCCTTTGGCAGGTCTTTATACTCATTCCTAACACGTTTTGTAGGTGATTAATGTTGAGGTGGGTTTTAGACATACTTCCCATTGTTGGAGGCCTTTAAGGGGCCTTTGAATAATGAGGATGAGACTTATAAAGTCCTTCCTCTACTGGAGACAAATCCAAATCATTTACCTAGACTTCCCCTAGGAAAATATCCACATTAGAAAAAGTTTCCTTCTCGAAGATGCTAAGGATTTGTGTGCTACTACAACCAATTTTACAACCAAGATCTTCAGAGCAACAAACTACATATCTTGAAAACCTTGCATGGATTTTTCTGGGGTAGTGGAGAGCTGGTGATTTCCTGAATGGAGATTGTAAGTGTGGAAAAAGTAAACTAAAAACAATTAAAAAAACTTCTTAATGAAACATTGTATCAAGATTTAACAACAATTAAACTAATTTAAAAGAACAAAAAACTTGAAAGTGTCTCATTGTCTCCTATCTCCAAAGATTAATTCACATAAAGGCTCTCAGATTTGATAGCTACTATGACTGTTAAAAAATACTATAAATGAAACTTGATGGATGAAAGCTACAGTAAAACTATGATACAACCATGATATTGATTCTAAATGATGCTTATGATTGCTATGATGCTAAGATGCTAAATGCTATGATTGCTTTATTGCTATGAATGTTGCAGAGTAAGTTTGCACAAAGATTTTGGGATCCATTTCCTATGAAAAGTTGTATTTATGGATTTACAACAACAATTTTGTGACGGGGTAGCACAACAAAGGCCTGGATTCAATCTTGAGATTTGAATGGTGAGAGATGAAGAAGTTGGATCTGATGAAGGGAATAGTTTCTCCCCATGAAAACATCAGGCAAGATGATAGGAAAGATCAAACGAAGAAAATTTTAGAAATTGATTCAAATTTGTCTCCAATTTGTCTCCACAACTTCCCATGAATGCCAGTTGAATTAAATTGAATTTTGGAATATCAAATTTGGCAGGTGAGTGAATAGAGGAATTTTCTTTATGCCTTTATTTAAATATTTTTTATTTATTTTAATTAGAAAAAAGGGAATAAATAATTTATTAAAACAAACTATACAAGTTGTTTATTAAACTAAAATAGAAGAAATATGATAATTAAACAATAAAGTATAAAACTTTGTTTATTTAATTAAGATTGAAATGATGTAATAATTAAATAACACCATCTATAGAAGTTGTATATTTAATTAGAATTCAAGAATAGGAGAATTAAAATGAGAACTATAAATAAATATTTCTATTTATTTAATAGTAAAAGAAATTTAAGGAATTAATGAAATAAATAAATTTAATTAATTAGATTATCTAGACCATTTTTAGGTGTATACAGAGACAATTGATTGTTGGGGCTTGGATAGAGTTATGGATTTTTGTTGCCTTGTTTGATAGCATGGATTCCCCCTATTGTAGTCTTCTTGTTATTTATTATGTTAACTAAACCAGTTCATAAAATAGTTTATGAGGCCATGTAGGTTAAAATTTTAGATGATTGATGTTTCGTCTTTATTGGACTCAACTTTGGGTCTAAATAGAACCCACTAGTGTGGAATGCAAAAATCTCTCTCCAAGTACTCAAATTTCCTTTTTGTTTCTTCTTCTTTGGTAGTTATTGACTTCACATATGTATTTTTGCTAAGGCGATGAAGTGAAATAGAAGTTTGAAAAATTTGAGGAGTGGGGCACTACTGTGGGGTTAAAATTTCTCTTTTTTGAAGAAGAAACTTGCAATGATAATATTTTGTGAAGAGAGTCTTGAACATCATGATTTGAAATTAGGACATCATAAAACCTAGGGTTTTGTAGGGAATTTTTTGTTTGGGTGGGCAAGAGAATAACAAGAGAAACAAAAAGAAACATGATTCACCAACTCTTGTTTCTAGATTACCTCTCTTGGAGTGGATGGACAATACATTAGGGAGAGACATTTTAGCATTCAAAAGGACAACAATTTATGTTAGTTTCTAAGAATATTTGACAAACTCCAAATCAATGCTCCAAAAGATGTCAATGGAGTTTCCTAGGGATTTAAGGATTTATCGCTCCATGTATTCAAGAGTAGGTTTTCTAATTGGACCCAAAATGGAATTATATTAGATCAATGCAGAACTAGGGTTGAAGTGGCCATAACTCCCCTCTGATTTGCTATGTTTTCCCTGAAAGTTTAGATACATTGATAGACTATATTTTATGTTATTGTTATTCAATCATTGATAGTGGAGTGATGATGGTGTTATATTTGATGAGATGATACACTATGTGGATGCTTATTGTTTTATGTTATGCTTTTGATTAGCATAGTTATTATTTGAGATAATATTGAATATGCTCATATGTTGATTATTTATTTTTTGTTTTGTCAATCTTGATGTGACTGTATTGGTGAAGAGGACGGGATTACATCACTCGCATGTGAGTGCCCTGTGATTTTCGTGATTCTGTCTTCACGGTGTGTATGATTTATTATCTAAATACATGTATGATATAAACTTTGTTTGTAGGTTTTCAGGTATAGGACAACGACTTCACCTGGATTCACACATTTGAGCGTGTCCACTACCCAATAGTAATGTTGATTAGGAGATAGTAATGAGTTTACCAAGTCAAACATTTACCCTAGTACAGTGTGTCGTCAATCAATGTATTGGTCGTATTCTTTATCCACATTTTCCTTGTTATTTATTTATTGTGTAAGGTTTATTTGTTAGGATTAATTTATAAATGTTATGATTGGTTATTTAATTAATTTGGATTATTGATGTTGAGGCTTTATAATTGATAAATTAATTAATTTCATTTATGTTATAAAGTGATTTTATTATTATATTAAATTTGATTTGAAATAAATAAGTTATTTAGATTTCAAATGCATAATATCTGTAAAATATCTTTGGAAATATTTGTGGTTGTTGTAGATTTTTTTTTTTTTTTGTAACTAGAAGTTAGAATATTTTTATTACTGTTGTTTGAAAATTGATTCTCATAGAGAATGATTGAAATTGAAAAGAAACAAAGTTATTTTCACAGAAGAAAGAGAGGATGTTAGAGATGGTTGAATTGTTTTGGGGTTTTTATATTTTAATATTAGAAGCTCTTAGAAAAGTTTGGGGATCCAGTTTTTGTTGCATTCTTTTGGTTTTGGATTATTTTTCTGTTATGCGGAAATTGGTAATTCTGGAAAGAGGCTTTGGAAAAGTTGGAAATTGAAGGGAAAGCTTTGCATAAAATTTTGAATCAACAAATCTTTTGGAATAGGTTCCTTATTAATTTTGTAAATTTAATTTGAAAAGGTTATTTAAATTATTATTGTTTTGCAAATTGGAAAGGTTTCCTGTAGAGGAGGATTTCATTGTTTGTAGAAGCTTTGTTTTTTTTAATGATTGCTGAGAATATTTATAGCCTTTGTAGAAAATGTTTTAAATCCTCTGTTAAAATGAAGCTTTAGAAATGGATTTACCCTGAAGGAAATTATAGTTAAATTGTAGAACCTTTGTGGAAATTAAATTGAAACTGTAGAAAACTTCTTTTTATGAAAATTGAAAATATTCTTCTGTAGAAAAATATTGTTTAAGATTTTCTCTTTTTGAACAGTCCTTTTTGGATATATTTTTGTATATATATATTTGGGAATATACACATCATCTAAAATTTGAAAGTTTATGAGAAATTTTATTTAAAAAAAAAAAAAATGAATGTTTTTTTTAAGTATGACGAATGTTATTAAAGGTAGAGGAGATGTTTTGAGGGAGGCTATGGGCTACCCCACAGCTACCCTGATAGAGGGAAGTGGTGTAACACCCCTCCATTTTGGATGTTTGGATCGGCAATGTTTTCTTTGTAATGCTTTGTGTCTGAATATGCTTTGACTTTGGAAATTGGTGATCGTTTGATCGTGAACTAATTAGCGAGGCATATATGTTATATTATATTTTGACGTGATGTTATTTATTCTGATGTTATCTTTATGGCATGTTTTGGATTAACTTAGAAGATATTTGATTTAATGATGATTTATGTTGTTGATCATGTTATTGATGTTAGATGCGTCAGTTAGTGATATTGTATATGGGTGAAGGGGACAGGATTGTATCACTTTCTTGCAAGTGCCCTACGATTGTGAGATTTCCTCTTCACGGTGTGTTTGATCATATTGTATATATATGCATGTTCGATGTACTTTTGTTGCAGGTTGACAGGTACATGACATCGACTCCACTTGGTTCACAAGTTTAAGCGTATCCATTGACCAACAGAAAACGATTGGGAGATAGTAGCTAGGTTTGCCATGCCAAGTCGTCACCCTAGTCATAGTGTGTTGTCAGATTGTCATTGGGGTTAGTTGTTTTAATTTGGTCAGTTTCACCTTGAGTATTTATTTAATTTCAAATTTTAAGGTTTATTAAATGCTAGGTGTAGTTTAATTGATGATTAAATATATTTAGTTGCAATGTTGAAATACGATTTATTTTATTGATTTATTTGATTTAATTAATAAAATAATTTTTGGGTTATTGATTGATTTGATTAATTAATAAAATTAAATTGAGTTTAATGATTAATTAGATTAATGGTGAAATATTAATTAAAATAGTTGTTTTGGCATTATTATATATTTAGATTCAAATTTAAATTGAAAATGGAAATTATAGTGGATATTAAGATTTAATTAAAATAAAAATAAAAATCTTGTTTGAATAGTTACAGTTAAATTAAAATAAATAAATAAATGATAATGTGTTTTTTTATTTCACTTTTGAAATTGTTGATAAAATAAATTATTTGCCTTTGAAATGTTTTTGTTTTAATGAATTTGGAATAATGCATGAAGTTTGAATTAGAAATTAGAAAATTGTTTTTAAATTAAAAATTGGAAATATTCCCCAAACGTTTTTTTTAAAATATATTTAGTGAGTGGGATTTTTAGGGTTTTTGGACCAATTTGGGGAAAAACCCTATTTTAGAAAATGAGATCTCATCTAAGTGCCATTTTCAATTTGGGGAAAAATTTTCTTGGTGGTGGCTTGATTTGGATTTGTGAAGGAGATTGAAGGTTGGCTTGAGCTAGAATTTGAAGAGGATTTGAAAGCTCCATTGGAATCTTCAAGCTTTGGAGAAAAATTAGGTTCCTCTTGTTCTTGCTTTGTTTCATTTTGAAAATAGTTTAAATCCTTATGATGATTGTTTGGAAATATTTGTTTGGCTGGGTGAAAGTTTTTGAAATGTTGTTTGGTTTCAATTAAAACCCATGAAAATTTGTTTTAAAACTAGCAATAGAAAACTTGGAAGGATTCAAATGAAAAGCTTTAACTTCTTTGTCAATTTAGGGAAAACCCAGAAAAATTCATCATATCATTGTGCTTTAAATCTTTCTTCTCAATTTTCTCCTCAAGAAAATTTTCCCAATTTGGGCTGTGAAATGATATATTCTTATAAATAACCATTTATATTTTGCATATAAAATCTATGCAAGCTGGAAGTTTTCTTTTCAAAAAATTTTGTGTGAAATTCGTTCTAGTTTTTACAGAACAGGGTTTGGATTTTCATTTTTTCGTTTTTAAACGAAATTGATTAAATAAAGACAAAAATAAATAAAATTTATTTTATTTTTGTGGGGTGGGGAAGCCAACCCCCACCACCGCCGCCGCTGCAGCCGCCGCCTAGCAGGAGGCGGTGGCTGTCTGCAAGCACACAGCCACCGCCGCTCGTCGGAGGCGGGCGCTGTGTGCTTTGCACATAGGCACCACCACCATGGGGAGGCAGGGCCTGCGTGCCCTGCTTAGGGCTTCGGCCCTTTGTTCTTTTTTTGAAAAAAATCACTTTTTTAAGCTTTTATTTATTTTATTTAGTATTTAATTTATATTATATTTTATATTATATGTATAATATTTAATATAATATATAGAATATTAAATATTATATATTTAATAATTAATATTATATATATAATATTTAATATAATATATTTGATATTTAATATTATATAATATGTGAATTTAAATGACTTGTTATTGTTTATTATTTAATATATATATATATATAATTTAAATAATAGGGTTTATTTGGAGTTGGAAAATCTGTATTAAAGGAGTAGTTTATTTTCATAGTTGAAAAATATAAATGTTTCTTTTAAATAATTGATTTTGATAGGAATAAATAATCGAAAGACTTTGGGATTTAAAATTTACATTTTAGTGGCATATATTTAAATGATGAATTATTATAGGAGTGCTAAAATGAGGATTTCATTATTATAGTCAAAATGTAATTGACGTATGATCATGATCAAACGTTTTATTTAGAATATTGATTTCGATTAATTTATTTATTCCATGTTGAAATATAGATTAAGTGATTTAATTAAATGCTTATTTTAATCAGATGAGGGGTGATCCCATAATAGTGGTTTACAATTTTTGGCCAAACTGGACACTGAAATTATTATTTTTAGCTAAATCTTCACATTCGGGCACCTATAGCGGCTAAACTGTGAGGAATTTGAAGATGGTGTGAACCAGAGTCTCATCAAATTTTGTTTATAGATTCTAAAAATATTTTTTTCAAAATTTTTGGAATCAAATTGCACTTCTTTTTCCATCTCCCACGAAAATAGATTTTTTCAGAAAACAACATTTTTAAAAAGTGACACACACCGTATAACGCATAACTTTTTTTCCATAAGGATAAAATTCTAATTATTTCAAATTTAGATTTGTAACTCTGATATCTAGTGCTTCCACTTGGTTAGATAGTTTTTTATTGAATATATTTTCCTTAATCAATTTTCAAAGTCAAACGAATTACAATTCAGACACAACGCGACTGTATAATGCGTAACTTTTTTTGTATATGTCAAAATTTAATTTATTTATTTTTGTTGGATCAAGGACTTCAATATCTGGTGTACTCATATTTTTCAATTTTTTTTTTTGATAATCTTCTATTTTTCCACATGTTAAGAAAAAATAAATTCATTTTCGATGAAAAACCTATGTTTAATAAAACTTAAAAAACAAATACATAACAAAACCAAAACATATTAAAATTATATTAATTGGATAGCTTGTTCTGAGGAATACCATAATGATTTGAAATAAATTTTAAATTAATTCATTTGATCCCACAAAATCTAAATCAAAAGTGATTTTTTATCAGCATTTTGATAGGTGTAAAGGAGACACATTTATAGGTACGGTTTAAAACTAGCGAGGTTCTATCCAAGGGGGTTTGATCTAAGGTGATTTGATCAAACCCTCTTCAATTGGAATCCTTAAAATGGAACTTTTTAAGGCTTAAATCATTATATTTTCTAAAAATATGTGATTTCAGCTAAAATTTGTTCCTCTCAGGAATTGTAAACCACTATTATGACAGCACCCTGAGATTTAGTTGATTTATTAATGTGAATTTGAAATAAAGACTAATTTATTTGATCTAGATGTCTATTTATCAAAGTGTTTTGACTAAGAATATAATCGTGAAACTTAGAGATAAATGAATGATTTATTTTAACTGGATGAATCTGTTTATTAAAATATCTTGATTATGAATATTATTGTTAAACGTAGAGTTAATGATTGATTACTTTAATCAAATGAACTTATTCATTAGAACGCTTTGATTAGGGAAGTTAATTGTGAAATTTAGAGTAAATGATTGGGTTGTAAATACTTCAATGTTGGGAAATGAATTTGGTATATTTGATTGAATAAATGCAAGTAATGAAATTTGTGATTGAATGGGTTTAGGAAACCCTAACATTAGATATTGAATTGCCTGGAATTTTTTTTATATCATGTTTCTTTCATTCTCAATGTTGGGAAAATGGGGTTAACTGTCTAAGTAAGTCTTCTAGAGGAGTTCTCTAGGATGGGATGTTTCTTGTAGTGGTTCAATTTGTGAATCACCTTGGGAATTATGTAGAGTTGTATTATGTTGTTGTACCCAGTTTCCACGTACGGGGATTTGTGCCTCCTTGGGAATAGGAGAGGGTAATGTGATTTGTACCTCCTTTGGAAGGAGTGGGTTTTTGTACTTTGGTTTCCTCTAGTGTTTGAAGTGAGTTTCCTTGATTTGTTACCTCCTTGGATTGAAGAGGTTGTATTATATAGTTACCTATTGTGGTTTTCACCGTGTGTGTTGTCGATAGGAGAGTGGCTCTTTGTGGGGGTTCGACACACAAAGGAGCGCCAGGGTAACTCACCTAGAGTTTAACTAAGTGATAATTTAAAAGAATTAATGGGGAACTCTCACACTAATAAAGTTAATGAAGGCCTCTCTCGTGAAGCAAGTGAATATTAAGGCTTGAGATGAGATGAGATGCATAGTTTTGCGTGAGGGTTCGGCGGCTGGTAGAGTTGAGCCTGGATAGCCCAAGATGTGGGTTTGGTTGCCTTGATATCACTTTGTGTTAAGTGATATTGTGGTTGTGGGTGTTTCGTTTCAGTTATGTTTAGCCTGTGTCTAGTGGTAGATGGTCTTGTGTAGGAATTTCTTGTTACTATCTCCTAGCACGGAGGGAGTGGACCTTTCGAGGTTCCACATGGTCGGGTGGCACATGCTCTTAATCCGTTGGGTTTTCTTCTTGTTTGTGTGGACGAGATTTCCAGTTGAAGAAATCGTGGGATCCAGTTTCATTTCATGCTTTATTCATTCCTGTTAATATTGTAATTTTATTACCCCTCATTATTATCGAGGTGGAATTTGTAATATGTAATCATGCTTATTGGATTTATCTCATTCGAGGAATGAGTGTTGTAATCGTGTTGTAAATTATATTATTGGAACTAAGTGGTATCTCATATTCTTGGATGTAAATTATTATGTATGGAATGTATGTAAACTTTTATTTGTTAAGTAATTAAATGGTATGGATTTAATTCATGTTTCTTGTTTGGTTTAAGTAACACAGTCTCGTAACCCTAGGGGATTGGTTGGCAATGGTTAGTGGACTTGTATGTTAATTTTTCTTCTTTTCAAAAAAAATAAATAGTTCATTTGTTTAGTAAATTACAACTTTCCCTAGGGTTGCGTGACGGGGTGTTACAAGTGGACTATGTGCAGCGCCCAACGCTACCTCACAGGATGCAACCCCCTTATGCAGATGGCTATGTATGCAGCCAACCCAGCCAACCTTTGTAAAGGTTGTGCTTACAACCTTTGTCTGCCTTGTTTTATTTCGATTTATATTTGGTTTGATATATTATCTATATATATATATGTTTTTTTTGCTTATGGTTTTATATATAATATATATATATATATATTTAATATATATCTTATATATAATATATATATTAAATAATTAATATATGTTATATATGTAATGTATGTATATATATTTGTATATAGTTATGTAAAATGAATATTGGAAAAGATTAATTGGATTATGTAATTAGAAAATATATATATTTATTTAAAAATGATATTTATTTAGATGGATATTATTGCTTTAGATGCATGCAAGCATGATAGTTATCCTTTAATGATTGATTATTTTAATTGAGGAAATTGAGTTAATTATTATGAGTAGTTGTGAAATTGAAAGTTAAACATTTAGTTTAAATCATTGTTTATTTATAAGTTGGAATTATGTTTAAGTGATGTATTTTAAATGTGAGTTATTGATTTATTTGGATTTAGGAAATCCTAATGATAGTTCATTTAATTACATGAGTTGCTTGTTTTAGTTACATATACTTCTGTAATGGTGTATTGGGGGGATCTTTGTTATTGTGAAAATATAAGTCTTCTAGAGATTTTAAATTGTGAAAGGGTTGTTGTGTCTTTTGTTCAGCCTTTGAGATTTCCTTGGGTAGTGCATGTAGTTGGGATTCATTATTTGACATCCGTAGGGATGTGTTATCTCTTGAGTTATGTTGATTATTTGTTATTAGTTTTTGTGCACTATCTAACCTTGGGTTGTGGAATAAGTATATTGTGTTGTCCATAGGGGAGTGGCTTTCAAATGGGGCCAACACACAAAGTGGTTCTAGTATAACTCGTATGAGAGTCAGTTTAATCATGGGAAATTAAATAAGGGTATGTGTAGGATTGTGCGAACCCCAATCCTACTACCTGGAAAACAATATGAACAAACACATTAGAAGATGAAATGCAATCAAGAACAAGGATTCCTCAAGAAATTCATTTGAATAGCAAAAGAGATAGAATATGAAATGAAGAACATGATGAAATTTAAAAGCATATCAAATCCTATTCTAAAGCAAACAAAATCCTAATCTCTTAAGGGAATTGGTGCCAATTTGATGTGAAAATTGGCCCTTTCCCAACTCCAATGATGCAATGGTGGTTTGATGAATAAATTTGATCCACTTTGTTAATGCTTGATGAGTACTCCAATGGAAAAATCTGCATAACCTAGTTAAGATTCAATGATAATGGATGGAATTTGCTAATGATTTGAGCATAGTAAGTTTACTTAAATTGTGGATGATAGAATGAGGAGTTTAGCCTCTTATTTACAGATGATATTGATGGATGAATGTCTAAAATAGAGCAATGTGGGACTAAGAATTAGCCAATGGAAAAGTGTCACTTTTCAACCTATGAGTGGATGGAGGATGTGCAAATTTTGGTCAATGTGCCAATAAATGAGATTGATTGGCCTTTCTCAAATTAAAATTTGGCTTGTTGGAGGGAGAAAGAGTGACATAAATGCCAAGTGGGGGACACGTAAGAGGGGATTTATTGCCATGTTGGAAGGGACAAGTCAACTTGCTTTCAAATTCAAACTTGAGGAATATTCTCCAAAGATGCTTTGTTGAGGGAAAATGATGAATTTATAAATGAATTAAAATGCTTTATTGGTGCAAGTGGTAAAAGTTAGAGGATGTGATGGGTGATTAGATTAGATTAATCAAGATTAGATTAGTTAAGATGATGTTAGACACTTTTGACCCATTTGACTTAAATACTTTGATTTATTTAAATCAAAAGGGAGATGAAAGGTGATTTAATTAAATAAAGTTTGGTTTATTTAATTAAAAGGATGATTTCAGATTTGATTAAATAAAGGTTTAATTTTAAAGGATGATGATAGGCTTAAATTAAATAAAGTTAATTTATTCAATTTAAATGGATGAATTTAGGAGATTAATCAATTAAACTTGGTTTATTTAATTCATGAGCGAATATGATTATGCATGATGTCAATTTGACGTGTCTACAAGGATCATGATGGGCCAAAAAGTGGCATTATGATGGGTATGTGTAGGGTATGTGGCTGAGGAATTTTTTTTACCCAAAGTTGATGAAATGAAAAGGGTTTTTAAAGGAGATTCTCAGCTTTCCACCAATATAAATTATGCTATAGTTTGAATTTAATAAATAATTATTATTCATTTTCTATTTGAATTATGAGTAAAGTCTTGATTGATAGGCTGATTGAAAAACATCTATAGCTTTCAAACGATGTCACATTTTTTGAATCTGAAACATGCATCACATTCTTTTCTTCTCATACTACAGGATTAAAAAAAGAAAAAATGAATTTCATGAAGTTTTGACCAAGTTAAGGTGGTTAGACATACGAGTTTTTATATTTTTTAAAATTTGTAATAAAAAAATTATAATTAATTATTTATTTGGAAAAAAAATACAAAAAAATATGCATCACATCAAACATGAGTCCTTTACTTATATCTAAAATATTATAAAAAAATAATATCATTTTATTATGGTTAGGGTGGTTAGACAGACACCTACTTTTTTCCCTAAAATTTAAGTACTACTGCATTGAAGTTTCAAATTTTCACAAAATAGATTTTTTTTTAAATAAACCTAGTAGTTTAGAAACTACATTCAATTTACTACAGATTCTATTCTTACATACATTTGAAATAATATAGATAACTTATTCAAATTTTTATGTCAAGTTGCCTATATTTTTTCTGATTTTTTTTTCACTTAAGGGCCTATTTTTTTCATGATGATCTTGCACATACCCATAACCTATATTAGGGGAAAGGGTAGCTTAATACACTTAACTTAATAATTTAGCCTCGCTCATTGGCTCAAGGGCTTGTATTAGACTTGTGATGATTCAGGAAGGCTCGGAATGAAAAGATCATTATCTTGTCTTCTCGAAAGATAATTGATTATGTACTAGTATGCATGTGGGGTTAGAGTTCATGAGAGGATACCAGGATAACCTAGTATGGGGGCAAGACCTAGGAGGTCAGAACCTAGGAAGATATTCTAAGGATAACCAATGCAAACTTTGTGATGACACTCGTCCTATGACAACAGTCTATTTGTATTGTACAAAGGATGTACTTGATTCAGTGGTTCTGAAGGAAATGTAACCTTATGTTATGTGTTTATTGGTACAACGTTGTTTTGTATGTTTCCTATCTCTAGAGGTAGTAGGTTTGTCTTGGTTTCCTTTTACTATCTCCTAGCACGAGGGTTGGTCCTATGGGTACCACATGGCTGGGTGGATCATGCACCTTACACTATTGGGCTTTCCTTGCTTGTTTGTGATGGAAAAATTTTCCAGTTCGGGGAGCTTGTGTGTATCTATGGATATGTCAAACTTATCTTATGTTCATTTTATCTATGAGACACTATGTATTTATACTCCTCATTGGTAATCAAGGAGGATCTGTGTATTTTGTAATTGTAACATTTTGTATGATCTACCTGATCTTGGAGATGAGCTATGTAATGGTAGATGGACTTAATGTAATCTTTGCAAGAATTAATTATTGTACTTTGTATATTATGTAATGGGTTAATGCTTTGATGTATGTTGTTTATCATGAGTTAATTTCATATGCTATGGTTAGATTAATTTTGTAAGTTATGGGATTCACATGTAGACACGTTGTGTGTCCCATAGGATGTATCTATTTAGGATAGATTACTTTACTTGTTATTGTTACTCTTTTTAAGGGGAAAATTAGTTGCGCTTCCATAGTTTTGCATCATCCTCTAGGTTATGTGGATGGGTTTTACACTTGGTATCAAAGCCTAGGTTTAAGCACTAGGAACTCTGGGATAATGTGGAAACCATTAATTTGTTTGCATAGGATTTAAGTTGCATACCTTGTCTTACACCTTGGTGTGTTTGTGCAGGATCATGCCACCTAGGAGAGGTCGAGGTCATTGTCATGGCTGTAGAGGCAAACACAGAGGTAGTCAATAGAACTCACCCCCTCATGTTTCTCATGATTTAGATCATGAGGAACAATAGGCTTCCCAAAACATTCCAGGAGGTGGTATTTAAAATTTGGATCCACCAAGGATCGAGGGTGCTCAGTTGCTTCAATTTTTGGAGGAGACTCTTACCTATCTTGGACCGATGCAAGATGTAGATCAAATTGTTATTGGAGAGAAGGATGTACCAACACAGTCAGAGGTAGTTGTAGTTGCACATATGAGAGATTTACTTAGAGCTCAACCACCCATATTCGATGGCTCAGGCAGTAGTTTAGAGGCTAATACCTGGTTGATTAACCTAAACTAGTGTTTTACTATGCACCCATATGGTAGCAACACTAGAGCCAGATGTGCGATTATGCACCTGAGAGACTTTGCTTCCACATGGTGGAGATTGGATGAATAGAAGCTCCATATTGATATTGGTACCATATCTTGAGAGATGTTCCTAGAGAGGTTCCATGCCAAATTCCTCTTTGATAATTGGTGACAGTGTCATGGTAATGAGTTCCTTAATCTATGATAGATGACTATGTCAGTTGAACTATATGAGCGTCATTTTTATGAGCTCAAGCATTACGTAGGAATTGGTGATGACAAGTGCATGTTAGTGCAGCAGTTCCTTAGGGGTTTAAATGCTCAGATGAGTGGGGGTGTGCGGGTTTTTGAACCCAAGACTATGGAGATAGCAATAGAAAAGGCCAGACTTGTAGAGGAGAATTTGGTGATGGCATTGGGTGCTCATGTTGGAGTGTAGATAGGCAATACTTCAGCTGTAGGACCTAGTGCATGCAACGGCTAGACTCAGGGAGTTGGACCACCTAGGGAACAATAGATACCAACACAAAGAGGATAGTACTAGAACTCAAAGGGGAAACAAAAGAAATTTCCACCTAGACAGAGTGACAGTTATCAGTCAGAGGGTGACAAGAATTGGAGGTGTACCAAACACTTTAGTAATGCATAGCCGACATAGTGTACTTAGTTTACCTTTAGGGGTAGTGTTCAATAATCTAGTGCACCTTTTGGAGGTAGTTTCCCATGGTCTAGTGTACCTCCAGGTGATAGAGACTTCAGTAGAGGTACAGGTTGTTTTGCTTGTGGCCAGTAGGGTCACATTGCTTGATAGTGTCCTCAAAAGGGTACTTCTGGATTGAGTCAGAGACCAACGACTTCCAAGATGATAGTAGGTGACATAGGTAGACCACATAGGGTGTTTACCACGGTGGATAACCACCAAGCCAAGCACTAAGGTGTTGTTGGAGAGGTTTTTGGTGGAGGCAAGGCATTATTCTTTGGGAACCGTGCATATCCTCCAACGTCAGGAGTTGATCCTCAAGGGTCGAGATATTGATACTTTGGATACTTCGAAGGATGCGATTGGAATCTAAGGGAGCTTTATCCCTATTTGTTCACAAGCTTCTAGGAGTAAGCCTGATCCTAGGGCAGGAGGATATAATACCCCTTTGATTTGCTATGTTTTCTTTGATAGTTTAGATACATTGATAGACCATATTTTATGTTATTGTTATTTGATCACTGATAGTGGAGCGATGACGGTGTTATATTTTGATGATATGATACACTTTGTGGATGCTTATTGTTTTATGTTATGCTTTTGATTAGCATAGTTTTTATTTGAGATAATTGGTCGTTCCCACAAAAGGATATGAAAATCACAGTAAAACCTCTCTTGGGAATTGGACATTCCAACAGGTGACTAATATCTCTCTATGGACATTCATTTACTTGTCAAACCAAGGGACATATACTTTAAATGGTGCGGAAAAATATATGCACTAAGAACTAGTTTCGGTCAAATCTTAGCAGAGATAAATACTGGAAAGGAATTCTATCTACGCTATAGGAAGGCAATGCAAATTTCTTTCACTCAACTATGATTTGATTAAAACAGAAAGCATAACAACTACAATTGAAACACAAACTATGAACTGGCCTTATGCTACAGGAACAGGCATAGGGATGGATTCCCTATGCTGCAGGAACAATACAAGACTGAGTTTGTATGAAGAATTCAAAGATGAAAGCTAACTGAAGATCAACAAAAAAGGACAACTAACTAACTAGCTACAGATACTTACTAAGTGGGCCCCCTTAGCAAGCATCTACTGATTACACAAGTGCTGAACTCATAAATTCATTAAACTTTATTCATGCAAACAAAATGGTATACATTGCTTTGTTGATATAGAAACTAACAACAAACTCTGTCTCTTGTCAAACAGATTCTGCTTTTCATTATACTAACTCTTACATGATATCTTCTATCTTCCTATCACTATGCTTCTATCTTACTCTCACTATCATCTCTCTCTTCTCACTCGCGCAGGAGGAGTACTTTATTTAAAATCAGGAGAACAACTAACTAACTAACCCTATCAAAGAAAGACGTGGAAATAAAGTGTATCCCAGAATCAAGGAACAAACTTCACAAATGAATTTATGCGTTCAACCTGATCCAGAGAGAATCTAGCGCTCCACTCTTTCTAGATTGACTGTCATTAAAAATCTTTCCCAACAGTTTCGGTCAAAGAGTCTTCGCTAGAGCTTCCTCGAAGTCGTGTAGGAAATGGACTTTATTGCAAGGCCGAGATCAGCTGCGCTCAACTCGATCATTCTTCAACAACCTGCGAAACAAAAGGTAACAGATGTGAAAGAAAAGGCATATGGCACATACACGATATCCATTCATTAATCACACATTTAAATCTATTTCATCATTCAAAAACTGTATGCGATATACCAGTCATTTAGAGTCATCGGGGCAATAAATGTAATCAAGTCAACACAATAAGCTGCATGAATATATGAATGTTTTGCTACAGGATATCCCCATAAAAGGTTTCAAAAGAGTTTTAAACAACCACGAATAACAAAAGTAAAGGAATTAAAAGTTCATCATAATATCCAATCTATGAGCATATTTTGGGCTCATCACTGCCCCCTACTTAGCCTAATGCTGGTCCTCCAGCATTAACTTTCCTGGTGGTTTCTCTGAAGTCAGTGGTTGCTGCATGACTTTGAAATGGATTTCCAAACTTGTAATAAAATCCTCTGAAAGCCTGGCACCTTTCATACCTACGGTCCTCTAAATCATCATTAAGATTAGTAGCTTAATAACGATAAAGGGGCCACATTAGCACAGGAGGCCTGAATGTCAATGGCAACCATAGTTCAAATCTCTTTTGAAGTCCCAATTTTATGTATCTGCTTGATCGTTTAAGAGCTGCTGTGAAATTTAAGGGACTATGAGGTTCGGACCTTCTTAATCCAACAGGTAATCTTTCCCACCTTTTCTCACTTCTGGAGTATGCCAGTCTCCAAAATGAATATGACTGTTCTTGGAATTCATCATATACCTGTTTCCTGATATCAAATATCTTCTCTCTGGCTGTAATATTATTAATGCCATATGTTAGAGCAAACAGTCTTTCAACATTGCATGGGGGTTTAAACTTTGAGAGTGTAATGGAACAGGCTCATTTCTCTCAACTTCTTCATATGTTTCCCATTGCCTGCCATAATTTGCTTCATTTTCTGCCCATGACATAAATGATCTCAAATGGATATCACCAATATACAGAAGAGGATTGCATTATGTTTCAAATGGAATTAAAAAGCCATGTAAATAAAATTCACACAGAGAATTTCTTAACCAATTAGGGGCTGCCTGGTATGCCTCGTAAAATTGTTTAGCAGTGTGAAGTATAGGATCTTGATTTCTGAAAATTCTCATTAGTTGGAACCATAAGAACTGTTCCTTAAGGCACAGAGCATAAACTCTGGGTGGTGGTCTGCATTCCATAATCTGACCAGTTACTTTTAACATTTCATCCATTTTTGTTTTCAACTCAACAATTTCCTGTTTCTGACTTTCAATTTCCTTTTTTAGTTTCTTCCTTTCTACCTCCCATAGACCTTGTTGCATGTCAGTCTGGGCTATGTGTCAGAAATTCAGGGTTTGCAATGTAACTATTTCCCAGTTATCTTTGACATATTCCAGAAACTCAATTAAAAACGTCTTCTTATAAAGAACAATCGCTTTACAAGTTGCACGATGAAATGTAGCTTCACTAGGCACATTCAATTGTTCAGTCAGTTCTTGCTCTTGCTGCAAGATAAATTCTTGTTGCTGCAGTGGAGAAGACTGTGCTTCCTTCGAAAACTGCATAGCAGTGGTAGCCAAGTCATCAAGACTCGGTAACCCTTGCTCATTATGCTCCATTTCCTTTGTCTCAACTTGTTCCTCTTCAGGAACGAATGAACTCTGAGCAGCATTCTCGGACACATTCTGAGAAACATCAAATTCAGACCCTACAGACCCTTCTGAAATTACAATAACCTCTGGTTGAGGTGAAGCAGGGGAGGTCTTAGATTGTTTCCTTATGGAAACTCTTCTTGGCATTGGTGCGGCTACAGGAGGTGTTCTGGTAGCCTTCCTTTTTCTGGTCTGCTTAGAGGGTTCTGCCCTACCAGAGGATGGTGGTGAACTGGTGTTAACAATAGGTGTTGCTGTAGGAGAGACGACTGTAGGGGAAGGTGCTGCAGGAGAAGAGCATTGCCTTTTCCGAGAACAAGGGTCAAACTCTAGAGTTTGTTCTTCCCCAGACAACTCACCTGCCTTTATTTTTCCCTTCTCTCTCCTAGTGGCAGACCTAGTTTGTACCCAAGCAGAGGATTCCAGTGGGGGAGCTATAGGACCAGGTGCTACAGGAGTAGATGACCCTTGCCTTGTTCTACTGGTAGATGCAATTTCTTTCTTCCTTTTCTGAGGCCGTGGGGTAAGTCCCTTAGGAGGTTGTGGAATTTGCAAGCTCTTTTGGGCAACGAATTGTTGCCAGGAAAGAGGTGAGACATCTCTTAGAGAGCATTCGATTAGTAATTTGATAAAGCCATGATGAGTAACAAAATTATCTTTCCCTTTTTGGGTTCTGTGGGCACTTTGTTCCAGAAATTTTAACAGGAAATTTAGAATATTTATAACTAACCCATACCTCATATGACTTAATAATTTGAAATGATAAGAATCCAGGTAGGAGAAACGGCCTTCACAGGTTAAATACCTTATTATGTAAGTGGCGTATTCTGAATAAGGAGGAGGAAATGATACCCGCTTGCATCCCTGCTTGGAGACTTCCAAAGGTCCATCAGCGGGAATTGAAAACTCATCCCTTGCAGCGGCAGCATCAGAGGAAAAATTTTCTCCAATGGCTGGAAGCCTGGTTACTTCAGCAATTCTTTCTTCAATTGCAACAACCATTAGACCCCATACAGTAGTTTCCCCTTCAGAAAGGGTTCTCAAAAATTATCCAACAACCTCCTCATCAAAAGCATTTAAACTCAAGAAATAGTTTAACCATCCACATAGGCTGAATGTGTGGATTGTTTGAGGATTTTTCAATAATAATTCATGAGCTACAGGCTCATGTCACACCAGCTGACCACCCATGTTCAAATTTTTCCCTTAGCTGAACTCAATTCCTTGCTGAAAATTCAAATTTTCCGTTTCCCTTTCTACTCTAGTTTTTCTTCTGTTGTGCCGTCGCATTTCTTTCTTTTCCAAAAATGAACTTTTTGAACAAGCAGTCTTAATTGTAAGTTACAAAAAAAACATGCAATAAAGAAGGACATGCGGTCACATTTGGAAAGTACCAGAAAAGTATTAAAGAAAGGTTATTTGCGCAGTTATGGCAGCGGCGAAAAGACAGGTTTTAAAAGGTGGATTACCCCGCCCCCTACTTAGAGTATGACATGTGTCCTCACATTTACTAAAGAATAGGTGGAGATCGGGTAATAATGATTGGTACTGTCATAGCAGTAAATGAACAGAATAAAATAAATCTAATATGCGATAACAAAAGATATGGCGTACCTTTGATAATTGCACATACGTGTGAAGAAAGATGGCGGCGTTTGCATGAGTTGACAGTTGGGAATGATATCTTAATTAAGGGTGATGCGGATGGATGAGGTGGATGGGTGACGTGGGCGGATGAGATGAATGGATGGAATGGATGGATGGGATGGAAGATAAAGAAGTGAGATGGGGGCGATAAATGAGAATGGAGAAAAAGGGGTTTTCCTTTAAAAAGAAAACCTTTATTATGAGCATGCTTGTTCAAAATTACGGTGAAGCTGCAGGAGAAAGGCTAAAGCCTTCAGCTGCAGGAAGAGTAGCGAGAGGAACCTGAACGAACTGCTGCATGAATTCTTCCTTTGAAACTGGTTTATCGTACAACCAGAGTCGGTGGCCATTAACTAGCAATTTGAAGCAGACTGGATCAATTGTCACCAGCTGTACAGCTCCATTGTTGAACACACTCTCAACTTCATAGGGACCAAGCCATCGTGTTGTGAGCTTACCTTAATTTTCTTGATATTTGGAATCATATAACAGAGCCCAATCACCAGCAGAAAATTTCCTGGTTTTGATGTGTTGATCATGCCATTTCCTCCGTTGTTGTTGGACTGCTTCTGTATGCTGCAGGGTGGCTTTTCTCATTTTGTCCAAAGCATTTAGCTGTAGGAGACGGTCCTTCTGTGCTTGAGATACTTCCATATTGAGTTCAAGAGCTGTCCTCAAAGTTTTGTGCTCAAATTCTATGGGTAACATGGTTGTTTTCTCATAAAGTAGCTCAAAAGGTGTAAACCCAGTGGTTGTCTTCCATGTAGTTCTGTAGGCCCAAACTGCTTCAGGAAGTCTATTGCTCCAATCTTTTCGATGGAGCTGCACTATCTTTGTGAGGATCGCCTCAATTTCCCTGTTTGTTACCTTCGCCTGACCATTGGCTTGAGAGTGATAGGGGCTGGACTTCCTATGTTTGATTTTATAGTCATTCATTAGTGCAGTGATCAGATTCGATGTGAACTGAGCTCCCTGATCAGTTACAAGCTCTCTAGGAACTCCAAATCTAGTAAAAATTTGTTCATACAGAAATTCAGCAACCTTGTTATCTCAAGCATGAGTCATAGCTTTTACCTCGACCCATTTTGTTACATAATTCGTGCAAACTAGAATGTATGACTTGCCATTTGATGGTGGATCAATTGGTCCTAAAAAATCCATCCCCCATTTATCAAAAGGGGTGACTATTACCTGCGGATATAGTGGCATTTCATCTGACTTGGTTGGTCTTCCCATACACTGGCATTGGTCACATTTCCTTGTATAGGCCATAGCATCCTTGTGTAACGTTGGCCAGTAGTACCCTGTTGTAAGAATTTTCATTGATGTTATTTTTGCTACAAAATGTCCCCCACATGGTTCATCATGGAAAGCATGCAAGATATCATAACTCTCATCTTCCCTTACACATCTTCTCATCCCTTGATCAGGTCCAGTATAAAACAGACAATTTGCAATCCATGAAAAAATAAAACTTTTCTCTATTAACAATTTCTTTTCTTTTGGAGAAAAATGTGCTGGTATTCGGCTTGCTACTAGATAATTGGCAATGTCTGCATACCATGGTGTATGTGCAGCAAGGGAAAACAAGTGTTCATCGGGGAACCTATCATCAATGACCTCATGTTTAGCAGGTGCAGCTGATTTAAGTCTTGATAAAAAGTCAGGTACAACATTAGCTCTTCCTAGTCTGTCAATGATTGTAATGTCAAATTCTTGTAACAACAGGAGCCATCATGCCAATCTACCAGAGATGGCAGGTTTTTTCATCAGATACTTGATTGCTGCATGGTCAGTGTGGATGAAAATCTGATAACCTGTGACATAATGCCTAAATTTATTCAAAGCATACACTACTATGAGCAATTCCTTTTCTGTAACAGTATAATTGAGTTCAGGACCTTGAAGGTTCTTGCTAATAAAGTAGATAGCATGCTCAATTGAATTTTCTTTTTGACTTAAAACTGCTCCTATACCAAAATCAGAGGGATCAACATGTATGTGAAAAGGTAAGTTCCATTTTGGACCTTGAAGAACAGGGGCTTTAGTAAGCAAGTCCTTTAATTGCAGGAAAGATTTTTCACAGGCCTCTGTCCACTCGAATTGAGAATCCTTTGTTAATAAGGCATAAAGTGGGCTAGAAATTTTACTGAAATCTTTTATAAACCTTCTATAATACCCTGCATGGCCAAGGAAACTTCTGACATCTTTTTGTTTTGCAGGAGTTTGTAAATTCAGAATAACTTCAATTTTAGTAGGGTCGACCTGAATTCCATTCTTTGAAATATGATGACCTAGAACAATACCTTCTTCCATCATTAGAAAACACTTTTCACTGTTTAGAGACAAATTTTTCTCTCCGCACCTTTTCAACACCTTTTCAAAATTCACCAGTGCTTCTTCAAATGTGACTTCATAGCTAGTGAAATCATCCATATAAATCTCCATACAGTCATGAGATATATCAGCAAAGATACTAATTACTGCTCTTTGAAATATTGCTGGCGCATTGCATAGAGAAAAAGGCAAGACTAAATAAGCAAATGTTCCCCATGGACAGGTAAAAGTGGTCTTATCTTGATCTTCAGGGGCAATTTTTATCTGATTGTACCCACTGTAACCATACAAAAAAGAAAAATATATTTTGCCAGACAGTGAATCTAGTACTTGATCTACAAAAGGTAGTGGAAAGTGATCTTTTTTAGTGGCATTGTTCAACTCTCTATAATCTACACACACTCTCCATTTTCCTCCTTTCTTGGGAACAATAACTAATAGAGAAACCCATTGACTGTCAGAGATTGGATAAATAAAACCAGCATCAAGCAACTTTTGAAGCTCACTTTTAACTATTTCTCTAAGTGTTGGATTTACTCTTCTTTGAGGTTGCCTAACTGGTGAACAATATTCTTTGATATATATCCTATGAGTACAAAATTGAGGATCTATTCTTTGCATGTCCCTATATTCCCATGCAAAATCTTTATGCTATTCTTGTAGCATTTTTAATAAGACAGCCTATTGAGATTGTGACAGCTTGCTGTTGACATTCAAACAATGACCTAGAGACAATTCTATCTGCTTAGTGAGATTACTCATAGAACCTACAGGTGATGTTTTTACCTCTTGTGGAAGCAAGTTATGAAAAATTGTTGGAAGTTTAGGCAGTGAATTCTCTGAATTTGGTTGCTGCATGAAACATTGCAGATGGCTGCCACTTGGATCAGATGAACTACTCGTATCAGAGTTGAACTGCAGAATTTGAAAAAGCAAAGCACCTCACTCTGAAGTTGTGAGAATGGATCATTTTGAAGCATCATTAATTGAGCCAAGGAATTGGCTTCTTCAGTTTCTTCCCCCACATCTGGCCAAACAGGTTGGGACAAATCTAGTTGAGGTCTAGCAGGCGGATACAAAGCCAACTGTTTTGTGGACTGCCCATCAGAAATGGTCATATCTCCAGAATGGAATCCTATAAAAGCATTAGCAGTGGCTAACCATGGTCTACCAAGGATAACTGGATACCCTCCTAAGGTTGCCTTAACTAATAATATTGTGAAATCAGCAGGATACTCCCAAGATTCAAGAGTGACAATTACATCTTCCACCATCCCATCAGGTTTAATTGTGGAGCTATCTGCAAGCTGCAAAAATGTGGGTGTAGACCTAATGTTTGAAATGTTCAAGGAGTCCATAGTATTCTTTGTCATGACATTAATGGCAGCACCTAAGTCAATCAAAACATTTTTTACAACTTGGCCATTTATATGTATCTGCATTACAGGACTTCCAGGGTCAATATACTTTGGGATGACTACATTTCCCAACATTATATCAGTCAATTTCCCTAAGACATGAATTGTTTGAGGATCCTTTCTCTTCCATCCTGGCTTCTTCAGACAGGCCTCTTTAATAGCTTTTCCAAAAATGGGAACATCTTTAATAGCCTGAAATAAGGGGATTTGAATTTGTACATGCTTGAGTTGATCCAAAATGTCAGAAGTGGGCTCTTCCATGGATTTAAATGCAGTACTTTGCAACCTCTGAAGAAAAGGTGGTTTGTCTTGGCTCTGCGAAACAGGCTCCTTAGAAACCATATCAGGTATAGACATATGCTCAGCAGGAACAGTAGGTGCAGTAGATTCTTCAAGGGGAGAATCTGGTATTTCAGTAATTAGAGGCGGTTTTGGAGCAGGTAAAGTGGTTCCAAACCTCAAATGGATGTCATTAATGTTTAAGGCATAAGCTTGATATTGGTTGGCTTCGGCAAGATACGCAGGCTGTTGTGGCTGTTGCTGTTGCTTATTATTTAGATTTGGCAATGGCTAGGCAGGCATAGGCGTTTGTTTTGGAGGTCCAGTATTTGTGGCAGTTGCTGCAGGAGGTGGCATGAGGGCTTGTGGTTGTGACTGTGGAAGCTGCAGGAATCCAGGGGACTAGTTTTGCCATTGCTGAGGACCTCTCCATTGAGGATTTTGCTGCCAATTACTTGAAGGTGGGGTCCATTGTCCTTGTGGCTGCTGCCAACCTCCTTGAGGAGATTGCCATTGTGGGTTCTGATAATTAGACCAACTTGGTTGAGGTGGATTCCAGGGTGGTGGTGGTCCATATGCATGTTTCCATTGGTTATTATAGCCAGAATAAGGATTACCAAAAGTTAAAGGATCTTGAGGCATACCTTGTCTTTGAGCCCATGGTCTCCTTTGTGCAACAAAGAACACTTGATCATCATCACCTTCTACTGGCTTGAAGTTAGTAGGTAGTTGTCTAGCTTCCAAATTAGCCACCATCTTGCATCTGCAGTATGGACAGAGCTCAGCCAAAACTGCCTCAGCTTCCTCATGTTTCTTCCGAGCTTGCATAGTGTCTAGTTGTGTAGCCATATTATTGATGATGTCCTGCTTGAAGTCGAACAACAAATTTGTTATCTCCATCTGGGAAACTCCACCAGAAGAAGACTTCCCCATTGTAGCATGATGACCTCAACCTTTCTTAACTATTGCTCACGAGTAGTTAAGACATATTTTATTTATATCATCCCAAGGTAGTTGGGTTATATCACCTCCTCCCATCAGGTCCAGGGCGTCTATACAGGCATCACTGATTCCCCTTAGAAAGAGTAATTTCTGAGAGTCTTCATTGAGAGTATGGTTTGAGTTCCTTTTTAGTGAGAACAAGAACCTTGAAATATAATCTTCTAGACTTTCATCCTCCTTCTGCTAAATTCAGAATATGTCATCACCTTTACTGACACTCTTACAATATTCCTTATACTTCTCAAGGAATTTTGTCTGCATGGCTGCCCAACTATCTACAACGCCTCTTCCCAGACTCATGAACCATCTGAGAGCTCCCTCCTTCAAGGTGGAAGGAAATAACTTCAGTTTATGGGCGTCTGAGTTGTAGTCATAACTTCGACAGAGGACATCAAACTCAAACATAAAAGTTTCAGGGTCCTTTGTGACTAGGCCATAGAATTTTGGAAGTAGTGAAGAAGGTATATTCTTAAGATTGTCAGTATCTCATTGGGGAACAATGGGAAACTCAAAAGCAGGAGGTGGATTATTAGGTGGGTTATTTGCCATGTTTGCTTGCTGGAATAATAGAGCGAATGGATTTTCCTCAGGTTCGTTGTCAGCTGGGTCAAATGGTAGTTCAACAAACAGGTTTTTAGGGAGGAATCTTCCAAGTGCGTCTCTTCTTCTTCTATGCATGCAATACGATGAATAGTGGCTTGAAAGATTTAGAAAATTTTGACTAACAAACTAAACTAATGCTAACAATAACTTTTGAAAAATTCTTAGCTGGATGCCATCCCCGGCAACGGCGCCAAAAATGGTCGTGCCCACAAACGGATATGAAAATCACAGTAAAACCTTTCCTGGGAATTGGACATTCCAACAGGTGACTAATATCTCTCTATGGACATTCATTTACTTGTCAAACCAGGGGACGTATACTTTAAATGGCACGGCAAAATATATGCACTACGAACTAGTTTCGGTCAAATCTTAGCAGAGATAAATACTGGAAAGGAATTCTATCTACGCTATAGGAAGGCAATGCAAAGTTCTTTCACTCAACTATGATTTGATTAAAACAGAAACCATAACAACTATGACTGAAACACAAACTATGAACTGGCCTTATGCTGTAGGAATAGGCACAAGGATGGATTCCCTATGCTGTAGGAACAATACAAGACTGAGTTTGTATGAAGACTTCAAAGATGAAAGCTAACTGAAGATCAACAGAAAATGACAACTAACTAACTAGCTACAGATACTTACTAAGTGGGCCCCCTTAGCAAGCATCTACTGATTACGCAAGTGCTGAACTCAAAACTTCATTAAACTCTATTCATGAAAACAGAATGGTATACATTGCTTTATTGATATAGAAACTAACAACAAACTCTGTCTCTTGTCAAACAGATTCTGCTTTTCATTATACTAACTCTTACATGATATCTGCTATCTTCCTATCGCTATGCTTCTATCTTACTCTCACTATCATATCTCTCTTCTCACTTGTGTAGGAGGAGTTCTTTATTTAAAATTAGGAGAACAACTAACTAACTAACCCTATCAAAGAAAGACGTGGAAATAAAGTGTATCCCAGAATCAAGGAACAAACTTCACAAATGAATTTATGTGTTCAACCCGATCCGGAGAGAATCTAGCGCTCCACTCTTTCCAGATTGACTGTCATTAAAAATCTTTCCCAACAGTTTTGGTCAAAGAGTCTTCGCTAGAGCTTCCTCGAAGTCGTGCAGGAAATGGACTTTACTGCAAGGTCGAGATCAGCTGCGCTCGACTCGATCATTCTTCAACAACATGCGAAACAAAAGGTAACAAATGCGAAAGAAAAGGCGTATGGCACATACATGATATCCATTCATTAATCACACATTTAAATCTATTTCATCATTCAAAAACTATATGCGATATACCAGTCATTTAGGGAGTCAACGGGGCAATAAATGTAATCAAGTCAACACAATAAGCTGCAGGAATATACAAATGTTTTGCTACAGGATATCCCCATAAAAGGTTTCAAAAGAGTTTTAAACAACCATGAATAACAAAAGTAAAGGCATTAAAAGTTCATCATATATCCAAACTATGAGTATATTTTGGGCTCATCAATAATATTGAATATGCTCATATGTTGATTGATGTTTTGTTTTGTAGTTTTTATGTGATTGTATTGGTGAAGAGGACATGATTACATCACTCACATGTGAGTGCCCTGTGATTTCCGTGATTCTCTCTTCATGGTGTGTATGATTTATTATCTAGATACATGTACGACATATGCATTGTCTGTAGGTTTGCAGGTACAGTACAATGGCTTCACCTAGATTCATAGGTCTGAGCATATCCACTACCCAGCAGTAATGTTGATTGGGAGATTGTGACGGGTTTACCTAGTCAAACCTTTGTACCCTAGTACAGTGTGTCACCAGTCCATGTATTGGTCATATTCTTTATCCATGTTTTCCTTGTTATTTTATTTATTGTGCAAGGTTTATTTGTGAGAATTAATTTATAAATTTTATGATTGGTTATTTAATTAATCTAGATTATTGATGTCAAGGCTTTATAGTTGATAAATTAATTAATTTAATTTATGTTATAAAGTGATATTGTTATTATATTAAATTTGATTTGAAATAAATAAGTTATTTAAATTTCAAATGCATAATATTTGTAAAAGATATTTGTAAATAACTTTGGTTGTTGTAGAAAAGATAATTGTTTTGTAACTAGAAGTTAGAAGATTTTTATTACTGTCGTTTGAAAATTGATTCCCGGAGAGAATGATTGAAATTGAAAAGAAAGAAAGTTATTTTCACATAAGAAAGAGAGGATGTTAAAGATGGTTGAATTATTTTTGGGTTTTTAAATATTAATATTAGAAGCTCTTGGAAAAGTTTGGGGATCTTTTTTTTTTTGCATTCTTTTTGTTATGGATTATTTTTTCTGTTATCTAGAAAGTGGTAATTATGGGAAGAGGCTTTGGCAAAGTTGGAAATTGAAGGGAAAGCTCTACATCAAATTTTGAATCAGAAAATCTTCTGGAATAGGTTCCTTATTTCTTTTGTAAATTTAATTTGAAAAGGTTATTTAAATTATTATTATTTTTCAAATTGGAAAGGTTTCCTATAGAGGAGGATTTCATTGTTTGTAGAAGCTTTATTTTTTTTTAGCGATTGCCGAGAATATTTACAACCTCTGTAGAATATGTATTAAATCCTCTCTTAAAATGAAACTTTAGAAATGGATTTTCCTTAAAGAAAATTATAGTTAAATTGTAGAACCTCTGTGGAAATTGAATTGAAACTGTAGAAAACTTCTTTCTATGAAAATTGGAAATATTCTTCTATAGAGGGAGGTGGACTGTGTGCACCACCCAGCACTGCCTCATAGGCCACAACTCCCTTATGGGGATGGTTGTGTACACAGCTAGCCTTTGTAAAGGTTGTGGTTACAACCTTCGTTTGCCTTGTTTTATTTCAATTTATATTTTGTTTTATATAGTATATATATACATATTTAATATATATCTTCTATATATATAATATATATTAAATAAATAATATATGTTATATATGTAATGTATGTATATATATATACATTTGTATATAGTTATTTAAAATGAATATTGGAAAAGAGTAATTGGATTATGTAATTAGAAACTATATATTTATTTAAAAATGATATTATTTAGATGGATATTATTAGTTTAGATGCATGTAAGCATGATAGTTATCATTTAATGATTGATTATTTTAATTGAGGTAATTGAGTTAATTATTATGAGTAGTTGTGAAACTAAAAGTTAAAAATGTAGTTTAATTCGTTGTTGATTTATAAGTTAGAATTGTGTTTAAGTGATGTATTTTAAATATGAGTTATTGATTTATTTGGATTTAGGAAATCCTAATGATAGTTCATTTAATTACATGAGTTGCTTGTTTTAGTTACGTATACTTCTGTAATGATGTATTGGGGGGATATTTGTTATTGTGAAAATATAAGTCTTCTAGAGATTGTAAATTGTGAAAGGGTTGTTGTGTATTTTGTTCACCTTTTGAGATTTCCTTGGGTAGTGCAAGTAGTTTGGATTCAATATTTGACATCCACAGGGATGTGTTACCTCTTGACTTATGGTGATTATTTGTTATTAGTTTTTGTGCACTGTCTACCTTTGGGTTTTGGAATAAGTATATTGTGTTGTCAATAGGGGAGTGGCTTTCAATGGGGCAAAACACACCAAGTGGTGCCAGGATAACTATTGGGATGCGAAGCCCAACGGTCACATGATCGTTTGTATTCTCCCATCTCTTCATATTCAAAGAGCTTTGTATAAATATGTGTGGCTAGTCATGTATTGTACAATGAATTGTTGATTAATACAGTGATTCCCTAGTTGAGAGTGGACGTAGGCTATTGCCAAACCACTATAAACTTGTGTCTCATACTTTGTTCTTTGTTTTTCTATTTCATTATGTTTTTGTGTTTGTTTTTTAATATTTACAATTGGTATTAGAGCTATGGAGAAATGTTGGGTTGTTGGTTAGAACCAAAGAGCAGAGATGGAATTTGAAGAAGCCTCTCGATACTTCCCATATATTTTAATGGGTATAACTAATTTTGAATTTGATGATGATGATGCTAATTCTGTCATTGAAGAATTCCTTGGAAGCTTGGATTTGACTCAAGATGAGGGTTTGAAGCAATCGTTGGTTGAAAGAGAGACTGTAGATTTTTCCTTCTGAGATGAGGAGGATGCCTCCTTGGGAGAGGAGGATGCAGTATGGTACCAGGAAAGTGAAGATGAGCCTAAGGAAGAGGCCGAGAACTGGGAGAAACATCTGAACAAAGAAATTGTATTTCTAAAGCAGGACATTTTGATGTTGAGAGAGCGAATATACTGTATCGAGAAGGAAAAAAAGAAATTTGCGAAAGAATGGGAGTTTTCTGAAAAGGAAAAAAATGAAAAGTTGAAAGATGAATTGGTTGAGCTCCATTCTATTTTTACCGATTTAGACATCAGTTGCCAAGAAGTAGAATCGGTGAATGAAGATGAGGAGACACTTACTTCTATTTTGTATTAGATGACAGATGATAGAGGGAAGGATGTTGAAGGCGTCCGGAGTCCCATGAAGAAATAGGCTTTAGATGAGGATACTTTTGTAATGTCCCCTTCTCAAGCATGATGAAGTCAGTTGAACGTTGGAGTATTCCGGAGACCGTAGTCAACTCGAAGGTTGAAATTAGGGTTTCCTGTTTTGGTGGTTGTTGTTGCTCAAGGCTTGGAGATTGAATTGCAGTTTCTTTCTAGGTTTTCATAGATCTTCACAATGGTGTGGTTCGCTTTGCATTTCAAGCACTTTCGGGAATTTACTATTTTTAGTAAATTCTATTTCTGGAAGTGGTCTTGCAGTTCTCAGTGCAGTTGGCTCCCTTCTTCAGCCAATTCATTTGGTTTGTTCATTTTTAGCCTTGGGATGTATTTTTGAGATATAAGTTCAATTAATTTAAATAATGTTATATTTTAATGTTGACCCCCCCTTGGCCTAACCTCATCACTTCAAGTTGTTTTAAAAGGTGGTCTTCATGGGTGGATGCTTCATTGAGGTGATTTAATATTTTCTAAAGTTCAAAATATATTTCTCAAAAGTGGATGCCAACTTTGTGGAGAGGATGATTTTAAATTAAAAAGTCAAAAAGAAGCCTTGAAAAAGTGACGCCATCTCTTGGAGGGAAAATGGTTGATTTTAAATTTGAAAATTAGGGTTTCTCTTCTAGAAGTTTCTAGAGGGTCTTCTCAAAATTATAAAAGGAAGCCTTGGGTCTTCATTTTCACATCTTATGACTTGAATATTGTTATGCTGCTGAATGGTGTTGGAATTTCTTTGAGGAATGAGTGCCTCCTAGCCTTCGTTTGACTTCGTGCTTGAGAGATAACATCTAGTGAAGAAGTTTACTTGTTCAAAGGATTTTGTAGTGAGGTTTCAATTGTAGCTTGAGTTTTTCTTTTGTAGCTCAATTTTTTGCATTTCATATCAATTTATGGAGTTACTGATATCAAGGTTGAATCTGTAGTTTCACTCATAAATCAAAAAATAAAATTTATCTCTTTTTGGGTATTGTCCTATTCCATTTCTCTAACAAGGGAAACCTTACTTGCTAGGTTTAAGATTTTATGAATAAGAATTGAATTTTTAAGAAGGAAATCACCCCTCCTTGGGGGCCGTACCATTTAGGTTCTCTTGGAATTTATGCAAGAATTTATCCCCTTGAGATTTTGGGTCAGACTTTGGGTTCTTATTTGGGTTCCATCACTCTAGGAAGCTAGTACAATTCATTTGGTGTCATTTGGGTGAGTTTAGTGTGAGTTACAAGCAATTTGGTAGGGTTATGTGTTGCTGATTTAGTATTTCAAGTTGTTGGTCTGTCATATCAGATTTGAGTAAAGTGTATTTTGGTGAAGGGTTGGTGTTAGGAAGTCATACTATTCCTTGAGGAGGTCCCATTTACTTTGCAGAAATTTGAGGAGCTTCTAATCCATGTTATTGCAGGCACATTCCTATTACTTTATGAGCTAAACAGTAGTACTGTCAACATTTCTTAATATCTTTCTTCATGTTTTGTAATACCCACTAAATAAGTGGAAGAGGCTGGCTTTCCACCTAATTTGATTTGAATTGCATTGTAGTTGTAGTATCTTTGCCATATGGTAGCTTCGTTCCCATTCTGGGTTGGAAAGCACATGCTTAGCGTTGAGTTTTACTTTTAGCAATAATAGTTGGTAGGGATCCTCTGACCATATGATCATCCATATTGGACACATTCTTGGTTAGAGTTGTTTGTTCAAGATATGCATAAGATCCTCTAACCATATGCTCACACCTTCCCCAACTCGGGATCCTGGTGTACATTCTTGGTTAGAGTTCATTCCACATCATTTGGGTTTTCATCTAACCTTAACCGGTGCATGTTGTTTGTAATTGCATTCAAAAATTGAAAAAAAATGGTTTGGAATATTCCAGTGGTATTAGAGCCACGCATCCTACCATCCTATGAAAAAAATCTTCTATGAGTGACAAAGAACAAAGATACTTAGCAAGGGAATACAAGAAGGCTACAAGTCAGTTTCAGTGGCATCAGGCTCTAGAAGGTCAAACAACATCAGAGGTATTAAGAGAAAATTGGGAGTCATCTCGGGGAAAAGAAATGGGGGATAATGAGAGGACATCGGGTGGTAATGAGGTGAGCTCTAGCACCAGAAATGACAATGGGAAAAGTAGAGAAAGAATGCCCAGTCTAGGAAAGAGTTTCGAGAGGAAGATGGATGCCCTAATGGATATGGTATCTTTCATGATGGGGAAAATGGGTCAAAACCCAATTCAACAGAACAATCCAAGACATATGGGAGATCATAGTGCCTCCAACTAGCATAATAGACATGCTACTCAGCCTGCTTCAAATAGAACATACATTTTGGTCGCACCCACAAAAGGATATGAAAATCACGGCAAAATCTATCCTGGGAATTGGACATTCCAGCAAGTGACTAATACCTCTTTGTGGTCATTCATTTACTTGTCAAACTAGGGAACATAAACTTTAAATGGAGCAGCACTATATGTGCACTAAGAACCGGTTTCAGTCACAACCTATTGAAAATAAATACTTGGAAAGAAATTCTACCTATGCTACAGGAAGGTAATGCAAAGTTCTCTTAACTCAATCATAATCTAACCAAAGTACAAATCGTAATAGCTACAATTGAGAGACAAACTATAAACTGGCCTTATGCTGCAGGAACAAACATAGGGATGGATTCCTGATGCTGCAGGAACAGTATAAGACTGAGCTTGTGCTGAAACTTCTAAAATGAAATCTATCTTGAATTAACAAAGGATAAACAACTACTCTCCTACAGATACTTACTAAGTGGGCCCCCTTAGCAAGCATCAACTAATTTACATAGAAGATTGTGCTAAGAACTCCATCAACTTTTATTCATAATGTGAAATCATTTACATTGATTGTTCTACTTCAGAAAACTAACAAAAACTCTGATTCATATTATAATTCTAACTCTTAAATAATCTGCTTCTCTATCTATCTCCTTCTTGTTCACCCGCACAGGAGGAACACTTATTTTAAATCAGGAGAACAACTAACTAACTAACCCTAATAGAGAAAGACATGGATATAAAGTGTATCCTGAAATCGAGGAACAAACTTCATAAATGAGTTTATCCATTCAACCCGATCCAAAGAGAATCTAGCACTCCACTCTTTCTAGATTAAATGTCATTTAAAATCCTTCCCAACAGTTTCAGTCAAAGAGTCTTCGCCAGAGCTTCCTCGAAGTCATGCAGGAAATGGACTTTACTGCAAGGCCAAGATTGGTTGTGCTTGACTTGATCATACTTTCTTCAACAAGCTGTGAAACACAAGGTAACAAATGTGAAAGAAAAGGTGTATGGCACATACACAATATCCATTCATTAATCACATATTTAAATCTATTTCATCATTCAAAAACTACATGTGTTATACCAGTCATTTGGGAAGTCAAACAGGGTAATAAATATAGACATGTCAACATGATAGGCTACAGGAACATGAAAGTGTATTGCTACAGGATATCCCCCAATAAAAGGTTTCAAGAGAGTTAAACATCCATGAACAAAAGTAAAGGTATTAAAATTACACCATGATATCCAAATTATGAGCATATTTTGGGCTCATCATTTTTCCCCCTACTTAATCCAATGTTTGTCCTCCAACATTAAACTTCCTGGTGGTCTCTCTGAAATTAGTGGTTGAGGCATGAGCCTAAAATGGAATTCCAAATTTGTAACAAAAACCTCTGTAACTCTGCCACCTTTCATACCTACGGGCTTCTATATCTTCATTAAGATTTGTAGCCTGGTAGGGATAAAGGGGCCACATTAGCACAGGAGGTCTAAATGTTAATGGAAACCACAATTCAAACCTCTTTTGAAGTCCCAACTGTATGTATCTACTTGATCGTTTAAGATCTGCCGTAAAATTTAGTGGACTATGAGGTTCAAAATTTCTTAACCCAACGGTTAATCTCTCCCACCTCTTTTCAATTCTGGAGTATGACAGTCTCCAAAATGAGTACATGTCTGTTCTTGAAATTCATCATATACATGTTTTCTGAGATCAAATATTTTCATCCTGTGCTGTATTATTATTAAAACCGTATGCCACAGTAAGCCAGGTTTTCAACATTGTGCGGGGGTCTGAACTCTTAGGACGCAATGGAATAGGCTCATTCCTTTCGGCTTCTTCATATGTTTCCCATTGCTTGCCATAATTTGCTTCATTTGCTGCCCAAGACATAAGTGATCTCAAATGGATGTCGCCAATATGCAGAAGGGGATTCCACTCTGTTTCAAATGGAATTAAAAATCCATGTAAATAAAATTCACACAAAGAATTTCTTAGCCAATTAGGGGCTGCCAGGTATGCATCGTAGAATTCTTTAGCAGTGTGAAGAATATGATCTTGATTTCTGGAAATTCTCATTAGTTGGAACCACAAGAACTGTTCATTGAGGCACAGAACATAAACTCTGGGTGGTGGTCTGCATTCCATAATCTGACCAGTTACCTTCAGCATTTCATCCATTTTCTCCTTTAACTCTTGAATTTCCATTTTCTGCCCTTCAATTTCCTTTTTCAGTTTCTTCTTTTCCTCCTCCCAAAGACTTTGTTGCATTTCAGTCTTGGCCAGGTGGCGGAAACTCAGGGTTTGTAATGTAACCGATCTCCATGTAGCTTTGAAATATTCCAAAAAATTAATTAAAAATATCTTTTTATAAACAACAATGGCTTGACAAGTTGCAGGGGGAATTGAGGCTTCATTGGCCACTTCCAATTGTTCAGTTTGTTCTTCCTCTTGCTGCAGGATGAATTCATGTTGCTGCAGTGGAGAAGACTATGCTTCCTCTGAAATCTGCATAGCCATAGCAACCAAGTCATCAAGACTTGGTACCTCCCTTTCATTATGCTCAACTTCCCTTGTCTCAACTTGTTCTTCTTCAAGAATAACAAATGAACTCTGTGCAGCATTCTCAGACACATTCTGAGAAACATCATATTCAGACTCTCTAGATTCTTCTGAAATTATAATAACCTCAGGTTGAGGTGAAGCAAGGGATACTTTACATTGTATTCTTGTGGAAACTCTTCTTGGCAATGTTGCGGCTGCAGGAGGTGCTCTCGTAGCCTTCCTCTTTTTAAATTGCCTAGAAGGTTCTGCCTTGTCAGAGGATGATGGTGAACTAGTGACGACAATAAGTGTTGCTATAGGAGAGACTACTGCAGGGGAAGATGCTGCAGGAGAAGAGCATTTCCTTTTCTAAGAACGAGGATCAGATTCTAGGGTTTGTTCCACCCCAAATGACTCTCCATCCTTTTTTTTTCCTCTCTCTCTCCTACTGGCAGCCCTAGTTTGCACTTGGGCAAAGGACTCTGGTGTGAGAGCTGTAGGACCAGGTGCTACAGGAGTAGATGACCCTTTCCCTGTTCTCCTACTGGTAGACGCCATTTCCTCTTTCTTTTTCTAAGGTTGTGGGGTAAGTGCCCTAGGGGGTTCTGGATGTTGCAGGCTCTTCTGGGCAACAAATTCTTGCCAGGAAAGAGGTGATACATCTCTCAAAGAGCGTTCAATCAACAATTTTATAAGGCCATGGTGAGCAATAGAATTAACTCTTTCCCCTGTTGGGTTCTGTGCACACATTGTTCCAAAAATTTTAACAAAAATTTAGAACATTAACAGCTAATCCATGCCTCATATGACTTAGCAATTTGAAGTGGTAAGAATGCAGGTAAGAGAAACGACCTTCACGAGTTAAATACCTGATTATGAAAGCAGTGTATTCTGGGTATGGAGGAGGCAATGACACTCACTTGTATCCCTGCTTTGAGACCTCCAAAGGTCCATCAATGGGTATTGAAAATTCTGCCCTTGCAGAGGCAGCATCCGAAGAAAAATTTTCTCCAACGGTTGGGAGCCCGATTAGCTCTGCAATTATTTCTTTAGTTACAACAACTGTTAGACCCCATACAGTAGCCTCCCCTTCAGAAAAGGTTCTCAAAAATTTTCCTACAGCCTCTTCATTAAAAGCATCTAAACTCAAAAAGAAATTCAGCCAACCATAGAGGCTGAATGCCTGGGCCATTTAAGGATTTTGCATTAATAACTCATGAGCTAAAGGCTCATGTCTTACCAGCTGACCACCCATGTTCACATTTTTTCCTTAGCTGAACTCAACTCTTTTCTGAAAATAAAAAATTTCCCTGTTCTGCTCTAATTCTTTTCTGTCCCGCCGTCACTTTTCTCTTCTTTTCCAAAAATGAACTTTTTAAACAAGCAGTTTTTGAATGTGATTTTCAATGAAAAACATGCAATGAAAAAGACATGTGATCATATTTGGAAAGTACCAGAAAATAATAAAGAAAGATTATCTGAGCAATTGTGATAGCGGTGAAAGGACAAGTTTGAAAAGTGGATTATCCCGCCCCCTATTTAAAGTATGACATGTGTCCACATATGTACTAGGGAATAGGCAGAAATCAGGTAATAATGACTAATATAGACATAGTAATAAATGAATAGAATGAAATAAATCAAAAATGCAATAACAAAAGATATTGTGTACCTTTCATTAAATGCTTGTACGTGCTGAGAAAGATGACGGCCATGGCATGAGATGACAGTTGGGAATGAGATCATAATTAAAGGTGGTGCGAATGAATGAGGTGGATGGGTGATGTGGACGGATGAGATGAATGGATGGAATGGATGGATGGTATGGAAGATAAAGAAGTGAGATGTGGCGACAAGTGGAAATGAAGAAAAAGGGGTTCCCTTAAAAAGGAAACCTTTATTATGAGCATGCATTACAAAATCACGGAGAAGCTGCAGGAGAAAGGTTAAAGCCTTCGACTGCAGGAGAATTAGTGGCAGGATCCTGAATGAACTGCTACATGAATTCTTCTTTTGAGACTGGTTTATGGTACAACCGGAGGCGGTGTCCATTAACTAACAGCTTGAATCTAACAGGATCAATTGTAACAAGTTGCACTGAACCATTAGCAAATACATTCTCAATTTCATACGGGCCCAACCATCTGGTTTGTAATTTGCCTGGACTATCCTTATATTGTGAGTCATAAAGCAGAGCCCAATCTCCTACTTTGAATTTCTTCTCCTTAATGTATTTATCATGCCACCTTATTCTCTAATTTTGTATCATCTCAGTGTGTTGCAGGGCATTCTTTCAGAGCTCATCCAAAGCATTGAGCTGCATGATTCTATCCTTTTGTGCATTTGTTAAATCCATGTCTATCTCCAGTGTTGTTCTTAGAGTCTTATGTTCAGACTCTATTGGCATCACAGCTGTTTTACCATACACCAGTTCAAAAGGTGTATATCCTGTAGCAATCTTCCAGGTAGTATGGTAGGCCCATATAGCTTCTGGTAACCTTGTGGCCCAATCCTTCCTATGCAAATCTACAGTTTTAGTCAAAATGGCCTCTATGTCCCTATTAGTGATCTCAACCTGGCCATTGGCCTGGGGGTGATAAGGAGTTGATTTCCTATGTCGTATATTATATTCATTGACTAAAGCTGTGATAAGTGTAGAAGTAAATTGTGCTCCTTGATCTGTCACTCTTTCCCTAGGGACACCAAACCTAGTAAATATTTAATTCAGCCACTTTATTATCCCTAGCATGTTTCATAGGCTTAGCCTCTACCCATTTTGTGACATAATCTGTGCATACAAGGATGTAGGACTTACCATTGGAAGGTGGATCAATTGGTCCTATAGAATCTAGTCTCCATTTGTCGAAGGGTGCAGCTACAACTTGTGGAAATAGAAGCATCTCATCAGATCGAGTTGGTCTTCCCATCCTTTGACATCTGTCACATCTCCTGGTATATTTGGCTGCATCTTTGTGCAAAGTTGGCCAATAGTAACCAGTATTTAAAATTTTCATCGCTGTCCTTTTGGCATCAAAATTTCCACCACACGCCTCATCATGGCTAGCATGCAGTATATCATGAGTGTCCTCCTCTGGTACACATCTCCTCATAACTTGATTCGGCCTTGTATAAAACATGCAATCTGCAATCCAAGAAAAGTTAAAGCTTTTCTCTACCAATAATCTCTTTTCCTTAGGGGAGAATTGAGGAGTTCTTCCTGTTGCCAGATAATTTTCTATATTAGCATACCATGGGTGAATAACCTTGATTGCAAACAGGTGCTCATCAAGAAAGGAGTCTTCAATAATTGCAGAGTCGTCTTGCCTTTGAATTCTAGAGAGGAAATCAGCAACCATGTTGGCTTTACCTGCTTGTCCACAATTGTAATATCAAATTCCTGCATTAGTAATAACCATCTTGCCAGTCTCCCAGATATTGAGGCTTTGTTCATGAGATACCAGATTGCGGCGTGATCAATATGAACAAATATCTGATAATCGGTGATATAATGCCTGAATTTATTGAGGGCGTAAATGATTCCCAACATTTCTATTTATGTAACAGTGTAGTTTAATTCAGCCCCTTGTAGATTTTTGCTTATGTAATAGAGTGCATGTTCTATTGAACCATCCTTCTGCCTCAACACTGTGCCAATGGCATAATCTGATGCATCCATATGAATATGAAATGGAAGTGACCAATCAGGTCCTTTCAGAACAGGTGCCTATGTAAGGGCGAATTTTAAGTCAAGGAAATTTTTTTTCACATTCCTCTGTCCAAGAAAAATCTGCATCTTTCTTTAGTAGACTGGATAAGGGGCCTGCTATTTGGCCGAAGTCCTTGATGAATCTTTTGTAGTATCCAGCATAGCCTAGAAAGCTTTGTACCTCTTTTTGCTTGGCAGGAGAGGGTAGCTTAGAGATGACCTCAATCTTAGCAGAATCAACTTGAATTCCTGCAGCAGAAATATAGTGACCAAGCCCTATTCTCTCCTGCATCATCATGAAGCACTTTTGACTATTCAGTGATAGGTTGTGATCTTCACATCTTTGTAGTACTTTCTCCAAGTTGGCTTGAGCTTCCTCAAATTTCGTACCATAAACAGTAAAGTCATCCATGTATATTTCTATGCAATCATATGAGATGTCTGAGAAGATACTTATGACTGCCCTCTAGAAAGTTGCAGGGGCATTACAGAGACCAAAAGGCAAAATTGAATAGGAAAATGTTCCCCAAGGGCATGTAAAAGTAGTCTTTTCTTGATTCTTAGGAGCAATCTTGATTTGATTGTACCCACTGAAGCCATCTAAGAATGAGAAGTACTTTTTCCCGGCTATATTATCTAGAACTTGATCAATGAATGGAAGAGGAAAGTAATCTTTCTTTGTTTCCAAGTTGAGCTCTCTGTAATTTACACACACCCTCCATTTTCCTCCTTTCTTAGGAACAATGACCAATGGGGAAACCCACTGACTATCAGAGATTGGGTAGATAAAGCCAGCTGCTAACATTTTCTGCAATTCTTCTTTAACAATTTCTCTCAAAGCTGGATTAATTCTTCTTTGAGGCTGCTTGATAGGTTTGAAGTCACTATTAATATATATGCGATGTGTACAGAGTTTTGGGTCTAAACGCCTCATATTCCCATAGTCCCATGCAAAAGCTCTTTTGTGGGCTTGCAGCATTGTGGCTAGGGCAGTTTGTTGAGACAGAGGTAACTTATTATTAATATGCAGACATCAGCCTCGAGATACTTCTATCTATTTGGTGAGATCATTTATTGAGGTTGCTGATAAAGGTGGTGCCTGTATATCACATAATAGCAAATCATGATGGCTCTCAGGATCCAGTTGCTGCAGGAAACATTGTTGAGAACGACTGTCCAAAAAAGATGGGCTATTCAAACCAGAACTAAACTGTAGAATGTGTAGAAGCAGGTTATCTTCACTCTGAAGCTGGGAAAATGGATCAGTTCGTAGCATCATTAACTGAGCTAATGAATTGACTTCTTTAGATTCCTCTCCTAGATCTAGCCAAACTGGTTGAGACAAATCTGGTAGAGGTTGTGCAGGTGGGTATAAAGCCAATTTCTTTCTTGACTAACCATGAGAAATTGTCATGTCTCCTGAACGGCATCCTATAAGGGCATTAGCTATAGCTAACCAAGGTCTTCCTAGGATAATAGGATATCCTCCTAAGGTTGCCTTAGTGGACAATATGGTGAAATTAGCAGGGTATTCCCAAGATTCAAGGGTGACAATGACATCTTCTATCACTCCATCAGGTGTAATCGTGGAACTATCAGCAAGTTGTAGGACAGTCGGTGTAGACCGAATGTTTGGAATATTCAAACAGTCCATAGTGTGCTTGGTCATCACATTAATGGCTGCACCAAGGTCAACCAAAACATTTCTTACTACTTGACCATTGATATTTATTTTTACTACAGGACTTCCAAGATCAGTATATTTTGGAATGACAACCTTCCCCAACATAATATCGGCTAACTGTCCTAGGACATGGATAGTTTGGGGATCCTTTTTCTTTCTTCCTTGTTTCTTTAAACAAGCCTCTTTAATGGCTTTTCCATAAACTGGAACATCTTTAGTAGCTTGAAAAAGAGGAATTTGGACTTGTACATTCTTTAGTTGCTCCAAAATATCAAAGGTCGGCTCTTCAATGGTCATGGGTGTAGTAATTTGTAATCTCTGAGGAAAAGGTGGTGTAGCCTAAGGCTGTAGGATAGGTTCCTTAGAGGCAGTAGCTGATACAGGTATATCTTCTGAATGATCAGTAGGTTGTTCAGTAGCAGAGTCTGGAATCTCTGTTATTACAGGTGGTTGTGGAGCAGGGAGAGTGGTTCCTGACCTAAGATGGATATCATTGATATTCAAGGCATAAGCTGGATACTGGTTGACTTCTATAGAATACATAGGTTGTTGTTGTTGCTCCTGCTTATTATTGGGATTTGGCAATTGAGCAGACATAGGCATTTTTTTTCGAGGGCCAATATTTGTTGTAGGTGCTGCAGGAGGAGGCATAAGGGCCGGAGGTTGTGGCTGCTGAGACTACAGGAATCCAGGGGGTTGGTTCTTCCATTGCTGAGAACCTCTCCATTAAGGGTTGTTGTGCCCTCAGCACACACGCCCCGTTCAGAACGGGGACCCTCTTTTCTTTCATGTTGTCGAGTCTTTCAGGGCTACCTCGTTTTGCGTGCCCCTCTTTTTGATGTTCCGCATGGTCGATACTGCTCCACGGTTTCATCCTAAAAATCGACCGTGCCTCCCTTTTGGTTTTTGCTGCCCTCCAGGGCCTCGTGGGTTCCTTGGGCCTTTCGGGCTCTGGGGCGGCCCTGGGCCCCTCCGGGGTTCCCTTATCGGGCTCCCGTCGCTCGCCGCCCAGTTCCCTGTGTGTCTTCTCCGCCTGGAGCCCGCCTCCGGCTGCGCCGGACGTCCCGAGGTCCTGCTTCCCCGCCCTTCGGCCCTCTGCCAGACCCGGTTCACGAAGTCCATCGGGACTTCCGTATGTCAGCCGGCGCCGCCCGCCCTTCGAGCCGCCCCTGCGTTTCGCCGCCGCCGTTCTAATGAAAGGAAAAATCCTTCGACGGCGAACTCTCCACCGCACCCCGCCCTCCGGGCCCCGGGCGTTCTGTCGCCGCCGTCGTCAAAGTCATCGTGTATTCTCGCAGCGGCCGTCGTTGCGCGGCTTCCCGCCTGCCGGATCCCGGAGTCTCTGCCGCCGCCGCCGACTCAAATTTGAATCTCACCAACCTTTTGGCGCGGTCATACGTGCATTTAATGCGAGCATTAATGGCGAGGGGGGGTATATAATGCATGGTCCCTAATGTCATTTTCACTTTGAGAACTCGAGCAAATAAGAGCAGCGATCAAATTGGAGCCCGTCGCCTTCTGTAGCTTCTCGGTCGTCATCGCCAAACTTCGTTCCGTCAATTCACAGTGGTTTGCACACCTCCCCACTTGGCGTATCTAAGGTATGCCATCATCGTTTGCCCTCCTGTTGTTTTTCGTCATTTCAGAGATTTAAAAGGAATTGAACAATAAATTAAATGGCATAAAATTGAAGGGCACCTCATCGCACTCGAAACCCATGTTTTAGAAATCGCCCGAACCCATCACATTGGCCCTCCCTCTCAACCCGGAGCTCGCCCGTTGCGCGGCTGTTCTTCACGCAGGGCGACCGGCCCCCTCGGGCCCGATCCCCTCTTTCGCCGGTCCATTCCCGCGTATGATTGCATACCGGCGGCCGTCCCCCTAGCCACGCCCGGGTCATCGGGATTCCATCCCCATAATTCCTTTCACATTTTGCCGCGTTAAATCTGACCTCGGCGGTGAAATACGGTCTGCCTCCCGCCCTGCAGGTCCCGTCCTTTCCTTGGCCGTCTGAAGATTGATTAAGCTTGGCCATGCCCCGGAACCCCTCCGTCTCCCCGCCTTCCGGGCTTCGAGCTGCCTCCCGCCGCCGCCGTCCAAACTGTTGCAGAATATCCGCCGGCGGCCATTAGCCCACGTCATTCCGTCTCCTCCTGGGTCCTGGGACGCCTTTCGCCGCCGTCGCCCCAACCGCTGTCGTAACCTGTCGGCGGCCGTCGCCGTGCGCCCTCCCGTGGGCCGGACTTCGGGGGTCTCCTTGCCGGCACCGTTGGCCGACATTGCAGAATCCTTTGGCAGAAAACCTCAGTCAGCTCCCCGCCCTCCGGGCTCTGCTCTTCTCGCTGTCGCCGCCGCCGTTCAAGTCGACACAAAATTTACACAGCGGCCGTCGCCTAGCCTCCTCCCGGGATGCCGGACCCCGGTCGTTTCCTCGCCGTCGCCGCTCATACTCATCTTTCGGCTGGCCGTCATTCGTTGTCTTTCTGGTCGCCGGGTCCCGGAGTCCCCTTCGCCGCCGCCATTTAGGCCATTGTAAGATATCTCGGCGGCGAACCCCTTGCGTCCTTCCGGCCTTCGGGCCCCGGGTTTCTGATTAACGTCCGACCTAAATGTCATAACTTCCCTGTCAGCCGTCTTTTTGCCCCCAAACTCCGGCCTTCGGACTTCTGCCGCTGGGCTTCCTCGGCCGGACTTCCGTCCGCTGTTCACCGTCTCCAACGACCGCCCCTTAACAGCTTCCCGGCCTGGAATCTCCGGGGCTCCTTAAATCGATCCAAACCAATTCAAACTGAGAATCTAACTTCGACCCACATCCTAAATCATGCCGTTCTCCATCATAGGCCCCTTAAGATATCAAAATTTGGCCAACGGGGGTCTCCGGGAACTTTCGGTCGTGTTTTCCCTCCCTGACAGCATTCCTGCTAGGGAAATCCGGCCCTCCGGGCCCGGATTGTCCAAATGCCCTAAAATGAAATCGATATCGTCTGAGGATAAAATTTGTGATGTATTTGAATGGTTATTTAGATGATATATTCACAATGCGGACTAACATTAACGTTATTGATGTTTGTTGTGCTGACTTCGCCCTTTGCTTGCAGGATATATGGAATCAGCTGCAGGAACTTCAGGGGCCTCTACCGAAAAGGACAAGGGTAGGAAATTCGGGAGGGCCGCTCGTGGAAAGGACGATAAAGACCAAATGAAGTTTCAATTCGAAGGTGAACCGCTCCAGTCAAAGGTCTTGACTGACTGGAGAGAGATCTCAGACACCAATATCGGCCAGGTGGACATAGATGAGTTCACCGAGAGGGTCAAGGTCGACCCTAAAACAAAGAACGCCAGGTTGATATGCCAAAGTGGAATCGCCAAGGCTGTCGGCTTCCCTCCGTTTCTGATAGCACCTGAATTAGTAATGGCTTGCCGGGAAGCCTACCAAGGAGACACCAGAACAATCGTGGACAAGGAGGGGAATATCCTCGCCGACATGTCTCCAGAGGGAATCACTAAAACCTTCCACATTCCCACATTCCCACATATGCAGATCCCCACGTTGGAGCAGTGTCAGGCAGCATGGGATGCCAATCCATTGGGCTGCAAGAAGTCAATTAACATTTACTGGCTTAAGGAGAGGCGGGGCAGCGCTGCAAAGGTTCCCCAAGAGCTGTTCCGCAGTGACTTCCACGACGATTATCATGACTTGGTGACTATGCTCAGCAGGGTCATGGGCCTCCCAGCAGCCGCCTACTTCCAAGAGTGGATGGCTTACTACATTGAACAGATCATACGAGGGAATGAGGACGTGAAAACTAAGATCTCATTCGACTGGGGGAGTATCATCAGCAACTGCTTCCACGAGCAGTTCGTAAATGTCAAGAAAAGCTCCAAGTTCTACATGACCTCGTAACTGGTATACTCCTTGGCAGGTCAGAGACAGTATAGTGGGCTATTTATGGCACCGGATGGGGATCACAAACGAGGGCTTAAGCCTTTTGACCGGTACCCTCAACTACAGTACCGCTACTTCAAAAAAGAATATTGTCATGTCAATGATGCCTTTATAGGCCACATTATCAGATTAATAGCCAGGGACTTCGAGAGAAGGGTATCCCACAGCGCTAGGGCACTCCTGAAGGAGTATGCCTTCTTATACATTTAATTCCCCAAGTTCACCTACATCCATGCCTACAGATTCACGGAATGGCCGAACAAGTTGCCAAGATACCCGAACGACCAAATCATTCTCCTGGAGCTTTCCCGGCAGCTCCAACAGATTCAGATGGTCTTCGGCCAAAAGCATGTAGCAGGGATCCCCTATCCCATGACCCTCGGCCAAGGCCTATATCGACTGCAAACATCCCGATGCGCCGGCAACTCAGAGAAGGAACTTAAAGAATACAACTTTGAATGGTACATGGCTCGCCCACGAATGGACCCACACGGCCATGTCAGGAGGGCGCTAGGGCCGGCATACGCCCACAGGTACCATGTTGAGGATTTCTAGGCAGATTGTAAAGATGATAAGGAGGTCTGCATGAGACACTACATGTGAATGACAGTATAGTTTCTGAGGAGGGTGCAGCTGTTTCCGGTGCCTGATCAGCTTGAGGAGGATGAGTCCACCCTTGTGCACCCGAGGTACCCTGCGGTTGCCGACCTGGCAATCCCCTCCATCGACTGGGACGAGCAAGAGGTCGAGGACCTGGATACCATCACCCAACCAATTATAGCTTGCACTAAGGAGTGGGTTGATGGGCAAGTGGCACAACTGAAACAACAGGGGGTGGCTCTAACGTATGAAGCGCTCAAGAGCAGGCCAAGCGCCACAGAGGATGTTGCCGCCTTTACATCAGCTGGTGAGACTTCCAAGTCTCCCCCCATCACCAGGTCCCAGAAGAGAAAAGAAGCAGAAACAACATAGTCTGCGAACCCCAAAGAGCGAGTAGCAAAAGGCACGGGAGGCTCATCCCCCAAGAGACTCAAGCAAACAGTGATCACAACAGAGGTCCAGCCCCCCTTGCTCCTTCCTCCCCCGACTGGTGCGCTGCCCGCTTCTCAAGCTATGGTCGCATCATCTCCGCCGGCAGTGGACATCTCTGTCCATCTCGCCCCTTCGCCCCCGGCCGAGTCAATTATCAATATCGACTCCTCCTCTAGCATGACCACTTCCCCTTCCTCTGCTACTGCCATGTCACCCATTACCTCCCTGCCTCTGGCAACATTAGCATCGCCGGTTCCCCTTTCCACTGTGCCCGAGGCCATTGCACGGCACCTACAAAGTCTCCCCCCGAGCTCTCGCAACTTCTAATGGACCCCGCACTCTAGGCGGCCCTCGCCCAAGCCCTCGTAATAGCTCAGCCTTCACAACCACCAACAGGTCCGCCGGCCATGGAGGCCACAATGCAGATTTCCAAGGAGTTGGAGGAGCTTGAACAAAAGGCTTCGGAGCCTATCGAAGAGGAGGCCGATGATTATTATGAGCAACCCGAATATGGGCACAGAACCATCGACAAGGTGGCCTACGAGGAAGAAGAGACAAGCTCTTCCGAGGGCGGGGATAGAGAGGATGGCTCGGGTGCCAAAGAAATTATTCGGGTCTTCGATGAAGACGAGGAAGAAGAGTTGGCTCAGCAGCCAAAAGATGTTGGGGAGGAGACAGAACAGTCGCCACGTGATGAAGAAGGACAGCTACAAGAAGAGCAACCTACAAAGGATATCACTGAGGCTGAGACCCACATTGTGAAGAGCCCCGAGGCCGAGGCTGTTGAAGAAAAGAAAGAAGAAGAGGTGGCAGGAGAAGAAGATCCCACCCAGATATTGACCACCAAGGCACCCGTTAAACGCCTCATGTTTTATCAAGACTCTGACGAGGAGGATGCTGCCAAGGAAAAAGAAGAGCTTCAAAAGGAAGAAGAGGTAGAGATCTTACAGTTAACAGAGAAGGGTGAAGGCAGCCATGAGGCACCCAAAGACAAATCTGTTATGCCCGATTGGCTGGAGAAGCAGCTTGAAAAGACTACTCCTGTTCTGAGCGACCCGAGATCGAGATTGGAAGCCATCTTGGCTCGATCTCTAGCCACCACAAAAAAGGAGAAGAAGCCTAAGGTTCGTTCCAAGATGACCATGGACGCTTCTGGCTTCCGGGCAGCACAAGTAGCGACGCCAACTATTGGCCAGGCCGGAGTTATTTACAATATCTCCACCATCGACCTAGGGATAGCCACCAGGGAATAGAAGGTCGGACATCTAGAGGAATCAGTGGCCACGGTGGTGCATCTGATTAAACAAGACAAGGTCACCAAAGACGAGCTAAAGGCACAGGTTGCTGCCCTGACCGACTACATCTAGCAGTGGTCTTCAATAGACGACCTCCCCACTACCTCGATGGCCATGCCACAGCTGCTCTCCAAGGAACAGATAGATAAGCTGGAGAGGAGGAAAAACTTGGAGAAGACCACGAAGGATTGGTTCCAGCAAGTTGCGAGCGTCAGAAATGTAGGAATCGGCTTGGCTGTCCAAATAGCCAACAAGTTCCTGGACCTGGTTCAATCTTTGGAAAGCACGAAGAAACTCTGCACCGGCTTCCCTGCGATCTACGACTCCGCCTTCCCAAGGGTTGAGGCCATCCTTCAAATGCCAGAAAGCACGTGGGAAGAAAAGCTAGAATTGAAGAAGGAGGATCACTGGTTGGTGGATGTGTGACGCAGGGACCTCATCAACCGGAAGGAGAGGATGGAGCAAATCCAGAACAAAGTGGATCCAGATATAGAATGGATCAAGGAGATCCGGACGGAATGCACCGAGTACCTTAAGTTAATGACGGGCCATGATATGCCCACGGTACAATTGGACACCAGAAAGATCAAGCCGTACTTTGAGGAAAGGATGAAGGACGGGATAGCCGGAGATATCACAACAGACTTCCTGAGTTTTGCTGCCTGCGCCTTCGACCGATTAGAGCTTTTCAAAGATCAGGGCTCGAAGTATGATGAAGACTGGAAAAGGCTAGAGGATAACGCTAAAGAGTGGAGCTACCAAGCATTGAGATGTGAGATCCTCGAGATCAAAAAGCTCCAGGCCATCATCCTCAAGTACATTGAACACGCAGCCTCCGAGGAGCGAGAGGACAGCCCAGCCAAGGAAGAAGACCTCCCAGAAGAGTAGCTACAGCCAAGAAAACAGCAATTAGCTATAGGACGAAAAAGCAATAGTGTCATCTGCTAGATGACGAAATAGGGAAAGGACAAAGAATGTTTTTTAATTGTAAATCTATTTGGGGGTAGGTGAAACCCTATTTTGTAATGAATCTTGGCCACACAATTGTAATGAATCTTGGCCATTCATTTGACTTTTGGGAAACTATAAATAGAGCACTCCTCTCATTTGCAAAGAGAGAGTTGAGTTGTTGTAAAGGCATGCTGCTGAAATTTATGAGAAATAGCATTGACTTGGTGCATTTCCTTGTTTTCTCTCATGTCAATTGATTCACTTCTCCAATACTAGATGTTTAGCTTAGATCTCTTTGCTATTTAGTTAGCTGTTCATGCTACTTGGGTAAATTTTAGGAATGCTGTTTGGTGTTTATGAAAATTCCTGCTTTGTTGATGATCCCTTAGTCCATACTTTTTGCTGTTTGCTGAAGGTAGATAGCTGTGCAAAGTTAGCCTGGACTTGATTAAAGCTGCCCCAAACATTTATCTTTAGTTCATGCATGTATGTGGTGGATGAAGGATAAAAAATCTGCAGTCCTTAGAAGATAGCACAATTTCCATGATACTGTGAAATCCCTGGTTAAGTGGGATATTGTTTTAAGGGATTGTCCATTGCAGGAACTCCATTGTCACTATTCATTGCAAGCTTTAGGCTTAGGAACTTTTCTTCCCCTTCGCCCTTTTTCCACTTTTTTTAGAAACTAAACAATACCAAGGTTCATTGCACATTATAAAGCCAAATCTAACAACCAGATGGAGTTTGAGACTGCTGTTTGAACCTACAGCCAACGCATAACTGCTTTCATGCTAAAAACTCCTTTTCGAAGATCCAACTTCATGCTTTGTGCCCACACTTTGTATTTCTATAAGTCCGCCTTGTGATTCTAGCAAATCACATCAAACTACTGAGGTATCTAAGCACTATCATGACCTGACATCCGAGAGACCTTGGGATAGTGTTCTGCACTCGATTGTGGAAGATTTTCTTTCAAGAGAGGTAGCGCACCTATGCACTACCTATGTTGAAAAGTGCATAAAAAACACATCAACAAGGGTTCTACTGCCAGTTACCTGAAGGTGGAGTCCATTGTCCTTGTGGGTGCTGCCAACCTCCTTGAGGGGGTTGCCATTGAGGGCTCTGATAGTTAGGCTAGTATGTTTGAGGAGTATTCCAAGGTGGAGATGGGTCATATGTAGGTTGCCATTGGTTATTATAATTAGAGTAAGGATCACTAAAAGTCAAAGGATCTTGAGGCATACCTTGTCTTAGAGCCCATGGTCTCCTTTGTGCAACAGAGAAGACTTTGTCATCATCACCTTCTATCATCTTAAAATTAGTAGGTAACTATTTAGCCTCCATGTTGGCCACCATCTTGCATCTACAGTCACGTTTCTTCTATCTACAATGTGGACAAAACTTAGCCAGGATTGCCTCAGCCTCTGCATGTTTCTTGCAAGATTGCATGGTATCCAACTGTGTAGCCATGTTGTTTATGAAGTCCTGCTTGAAATTAGACAGCAAATTTGTGATCTCCATCCGGGAAACTTCATTGGAAGAAGACTTTCCCATTGTAGCTTGATGACCTCTACCCTTCTTCACATTTTCTCAGGAGTAATTGAGACATATCTTCATGAGATCATCCCAAGATGCTTGAGTGATATCTCTGCCTCCCATCAGGTCCAAGGCATCTATGCAGGTATCATTGATTCCCTTAGAAAAAGTAATTTCTGAGATTCTTCATTAAGAGTATGGTCTTAATTCTTTTTCAGAGAAAACATGAATCTTGATATATAATCCTCCAAACTTTCATCTTCTTTCTGTTGAATTCAGAATATATCATCACCTTTACTGCCACTCTTACAATATTCCTTGTATTTCTCAAGAAATTTTGTTTGCATGGCTGCCCAACTATCAACAACACCCCTTCCCAAACTCATAAACCATCTGAGAGCTCCCTCCTTCAAGGTAGCAGGAAGCAATTTCAGTTTGTGAGCATCTAAAGTGTAGTCATAACTGCGACAGAGGATATCAAACTCGAATTGGGTCTTTTGTAACTAAGCCATAGAACTTGGGAAGTATTGAGGAAGGAATATTCTTAAGGTTGTCATTGTTTTGTTGAGCAATAATGGGGAGTTCGAAAGCAGGAGGTCGATTCGATGGATTACGTGCCATGTTCACCTGACCAACTATAGAAACAAGTGGATTTTCTTCAGGTTCTTCATCAAATGGCCGAATAACAAGTCAGCACACAAACCTTCAGCAAATGGGTCAATATCTAAGTCTCCTTCATCCTCAAATAGGCTATAAGCTGGTTCAATTTTCTTAGCAATGGATGGCAGGTTAGGGAGAAATCTTCCCTGAGCATCTCTTCTTCTATGCATGCAATGAAAATGGATGGTATTTTAGAAGATTTTGAAAAACTGACTAAACTACTGCTAACAATGACTATAGAAGGTTCTTAGATTGAAACCATCCCCGACAATGCCACCAAAAATGGTCGCGCCCACAAAAGGATATGAAAATCACGGAAAAACCTATCCTGGGAATTAGACATTCCAATAGGTGACTAATACCTCTTTGTGGTCGTTCATTTACTTGTCAAACCAAGGAACGTAAACTTTAAATGGAGCAGCACTATATGTGCACTAAGAACTAGTTTTAGTCACAACCTATTGAAAATAAATACTTGGAACGAAATTCTACCTATGCTATAGGAAGGTAATGCAAAGTTCTCTTAACTCAATCATAATCTAACCAAAGTAGAAATCGTAATAGCTACAATTGAGAGACAAACTATAAACTGGCCTTATGTTGTAGGAACAAACACAGGGATGGATTCCCGATGCTGCAGGAATAGTATAAGACTGAGCTTGTGCTGAAACTTCTAAAATGAAATCTATCTTGAATTAACAAAGGATAAACAACTACTCTCCTACAGATACTTACTAAGTGGGCCCCCTTAGCAAGCATCAACTAATTTACACAGAAGATTGTGCTCGGAAATCCATCAACTTTTATTCATAACGTGAAATCATTTACATTGATTGTTTTATTTCAGAAAACTAACAAAAACTCTGATTCATATTATAATTCTAACTCTTACATAATCTACTTCTCTATCTATCTCCTTCTTGTTCACCCACGCAAGAGGAACACTTATTTTAAATCAGGAGAACAACTAACTAACTAAACCTAGCAGAGAAAGACATGGATATAAAGTGTATCCCGAAATCGAGGAACAGACTTCATAAATGAGTTTATCCATTCAACCTGATCTAGAGAGAATCTAGCACTCCACTCTTTCCAAATTAAATGTCATTTAAAATCCTTCCCAACAGTTTTGGTCAAAGAGTCTTCGCCAGAGCTTCCTCGAAGTCATGTAGGAAATGGACTTTACTGCAAGGCCGAGATTGACTGTGATTGACTCGATCATAATTTCTTCAACAACCTGCGAAACACAAGGTAACAGATGCAAAAGAAAAGTTGCATGGCACATACACAATATCCATTCATTAATCACATATTTAAATCTATTTCATCATTCAAAAACTACATGCATTATACCAGTCATTTGGGAAGTCAAACAGGGTAATAAATATAGACATGTCAACATGATAGGCTGCAGGAACATGAAAGTGTATTGCTACAGGATATTCCCCAATAAAAGGTTTCAAGAGAGTTAAACATCCATGAACAACAAAAGTAAAGGTATTAAAAGTACACCATGATATCCAAATTATGATCATATTTTGGGCTCATGACATTTCCTCTAGGCCATTCAAACCCACCTTCTTAGCACCAGTAAACCCTCAACCCAATCCAAAAGAAAATGCATCATTTGTGGAACAATTGAGAATTGGCCGTGTTGAGTATGATTCTCTTCCTGATGAAATCAAGCTAGACATGTCTTAAAATGATTTTATGGACCATAAAAGAAAGAATAAAGGACAAGGAAAACATCATGAGAAAAGGGGAACTACAATACAGAGGGATTTGTATCAACCTATCAACAAGGTCATGCTTCCACATTTTGATGGGAGTGACAACAATTTAGCTAGAGCTTTGATACATAAGTGAGACAACTATCTAGCTCTTAGACCCATGGAAGAAGAGGAGGCGATTAAGTTCACTACTCTACACCTAGATGGGGTGGCGCATGAATGGTGGTACCATGGCCTAGTCACCTTGGGTCATCAGTCTATCACTACCTATGATGAGTTCACCAATAGACTCATAGAGAGATTTGAGAAAAAAGATCTAGAAGTGCATTTCAGAGAGTTGGCACAACTTAGACAGTATGGCACAGTTGATGCCTACATAGCTAAGTTTCAGAGACTTTCAGTCATGGTCACGGGAATCACTGAGAGGCGTTTGGTGATCCTATTTAGTGAAGGATTGATGGAGCCACTCAAGGGTTGCATTAAAGCTATTGATCCACCCTCTTTACAGGAGCCAATGAAGAAAACAAGAAACATGGAGTGGGCTGCACCAAAAGCCAAATTTCAATCCAAGCCATCATTTCACAAAAAGGATAAAGGAAAAAGGCCTCACCATAAGGAATTCAAACAACATAAAACTCATGTCACAAGGCTAGATCCAGAGACACTTAATGAACTCCAAAGAAAGGGGTTATGTTTCTAGTGTAGAGAAAATGGGTTGCAAGATCATATTTGCCCAAAAGGAGTCAAAATTCATCAAATTGAATACTATTCAACTGAAGAAAGTAATTCTAATTTTTCAGACTAGCAATTTGATTTTGATGACAACGAAGTAGAAAGAGCTCCATAAGATTTTGAAGATGAAAAAGGAAGTGGTAGTACTTTGGCTCAACTTTTGAGCTCTCAAAAAATGAATCTTTCAAAGTTCAAGGAATGATTAAGGGGCAACAAATATTTTCTTTGATTGACACTAGAGTAACGCATAACTTCATTGATGAAGTTGTGGTTGCAAAGAAGGGGCTGCAAATAGAAGATTTTGAAGGCTTCAAGGTTATGGTTTCTGATGGGTTTCACATCTCATGCACCAAGAATATTTCAAATATGTCTATGCAATTGGGAAACTATGAAGTCAAAGATGACTTCTATGTAGTCAGCATTGGAGATACAAATGTCATCCTAGGCATTCAATGGTTGCGTTCACTTGGAGAAATCTCTCTAAATCTGCAAACCATGGAACTCAAGTTTCAATCCGATGGAAAGAAGGCGGTGTTAAGAGGAATGTCTAATGGTGGTCCTTGCATTATTTCATTCAAGAGAATGGAAAGGCTGATTCAACATGATCAAGTTGAGTGGGCTGCAGAATGTATGATTCTTCCAGCTAGTCCAGTTGAAACAAAGAGGGACTATCCTCCTGATATTCAGTCTTTACTCACCAAGAAGAGCAAGGTGTTTGCTGATTTACCTCCTGGGCCACCTCTTGAACGGGGCTCAGAGCATGTCATAGAACTCAAGGAAGGGGCTAAGCCAATTATCACAACTCCATATCGGTACCCTAAGAAGTAGAAGGATGAGATTGAGAAAAACATTAAGGAACTCTTGGAGATGGGCTTCATTCATCCAAGTAAGAGTCCTTTTGCTTCAATAGTTGTACTTGTGAAGAAGAAGGATGGTACCATTCACATGTGTGTGGATTATCATGCTTTTAATCAAAGCACCATGAAAAATCGATACCCCATTCCAAGGATAGATGAGCTACATGGAGCCAAGTTCTTTTCAAAGATTTGATTTGAGGTCGAGCTACTATCAGATTTGGATGTGAGGATATGATGTTGAGAAGACAACATTCAGATGTCACTACAGTCACTTCAAGTTCTTAGTCATGCCATTTGGGTTGACTAATGCTCCTGCTACCTTCCAGTCTTGTATGAACAGAGTCTTTCAAAAGCAGTTGAGGAGGTTCGTATTGATATTTTTGGATGACATTCTGATCTTCAGCAAGACATGGGAAGAACATCTCAAGCACTTAGAGGAAGTGCTCAACATTCTTGAATCAGAGAGTTTGTTTTCCAAAGAATCCAAATGTGAATTTGGAATGGAGCTACTTTACCTTGGTCACATAATCAGTGTTGAAGGAGTGAAGGTTGATCCTGAAAAGATCAAGGCAATTGTTGATTGGCCACCTCCTAAGAACTTGACTCATTTTAAAGGGTTCTTAGGTCTTTGTGGATTTTACAGGATATTTGTGAAGGGCTACTCACAGAATGCTGCTCCTCTTACTGACCTCATGAAAAAGGGGGCTTTTTGTTGGTCAGAAAAGGCTCAAACTACTTTTGATAAGTTTAAGAGGATCATGAGCTCTTGTTTGATTTTGGCTATTCCAGATTTTTCCAAGCCTTTCGAGCTATAGTGTGATGCATCTAGTGAAGGAGTTTGGGCTGTTCTGATGCAAGACAAACATCCCATTGTTTTTGAAGAGAAGAAAATTAAGAGGTGTTGAAAGGGCCTACTCTATCTATGACAAGGAAATGCTTGCCATTATGCATGCATTAGCTAAGTTCAGATAGTATTTGGTGGGGAGCAATTTTTTGGTCAAGACTGATCACAATAGTCTCAAGCAGTTCATGCATTAGAAAGATTTGAACGAGAGGCAACCAAAGTGGGTGAGTAAGCTTCAAGCTTACAATTTTGACATTGAATATGTCAAAGGGAAAAACAATATTGTGGTTGATGCTCTATCTAGGAGACCTCATTTGAGCTCATTATGTGAGCTTACTGCTGATTGGAAGGACATGTTGCTTGCTAATTATGCCAAAAATTAGTTTGCAACTAGCATCATTGAAGGTACTTTTCATGATGAAAGGTACAAGGTGGTTGAAGGGTTGATACACTACAAGGGTAGAATCTTTTTGGTGGATGACTCTAAGCTCAAAAAGAATATTTTGTTGACATTTCATGACATTCCACTTGCTGGTCATTAGGGGTTCTTCAAGAAATATAGGAAGATTTGGGAAAGATTTTCTTGGAAAGGGCTGAAAGGGGAAGTTCAACGCTACATCCGGGAGTGTCCGACTTGTCAGATGAACAAGAATGAGCATACTCTACCAGCTGGTCTACTATAACCTCTTCCCATTCCCAATCAAAAATCAGAAAGCATATAAATGGACTTCATCACTAGGTTACCTAAGGTCAAGGGAAAAGATCATATATATGTTATAGTGGGAAAATTAACAAAGTTTGCTCACTTCTTTTCCATCACTAGTTCATTTTCAGCAGCTCAAGTTGCAGATTTGTTTGTTCATGAGGTGTTTAGATTGCATGGGTTGCCGAAAAACATTGTGAGTGATAGGGACAGCAAGTTCCTAAGCACTTTTTGGCAAGAATTCTTCAGGATGAGTGGTACGGTGCTTACTGCAAGCACCAGTTATCACCCTCAAATGGATGGTCAAATAGAAATAGTGAACAAATGGTTGGAAGGCTATCTTAGAAACTATGTTTCAGAGCAGCAAAGGGCATGGGTGAAATGGCTTCACCTAGGAGAGTATTGCTACAATTCGTCCTTTCACATGTCAATAAGGATGTCTCCATTCATGGCCCTCTATGGATATGAGGCTCCTAGCTTTGCTGATTTGGTGTTTAGAGATAGAAAATCCCCTCAAGCCAAGGATTTGTTATAGTAGATCCAAGATATCTTATAGTCCTTGAAGAACAACCTTTAGATTGCATAGAATTAGCAGAAGATGTACGCTGATTAGCGACATGTTGAGCAAAATTTTGAGGTTGGATATATGGTTTATCTTAGATTACAACCTTACAGATAGTCTACTCTCAAGAAGAGTGGAGCTGAGAAGCTTAAACCTCATTTCTATGAGCCATTCAAAGTTGTCAGAGAGGTTGGAGAGGTAGCTTATGAATTGGAGCAACCATTGAATAGTAGATTTCACAATGTCTTCCATGTGTCTCACCTCAAGAAGGCACTCAGACACAATGTTGATGCTTCATCATAGTTGCCACCTTTGGATGAAGAAGGACAGTTAGTTTTGATTCCAAAAGAGATTCTTGATTCTAGAGAGCATTCTTTGAGAAAGAGAACAATCAGAGGAAACTTGGTGAAGTGGAAGAACTTTCCTTTGGAGGATGCAACTTGGGAGAATGAGGAAATTTTGCAGCATCCAGACTTGCGATTGCTTGAGGGAAAGCAATCTTGGGGAGTGCGAACTGTAATGTCCCCTTCTCAAGCATGATGAACTCAGTTGACCATTGGCCTATTTTGAAGACCCGTAGGCTACTCGGAGGTTGAAATTAGGGTTTCTTGTTTTGGTGGTTGTTGTTGCTCAAGGCTTGGAGATTTAATTACAGTTTCTTTCTGGGTTTTCAAAGAGCTTCGCAATGGTGTGGTTTTCTTTGCATTTCAAGCACTTTCGGGAATTTATTATTTTTAGTAAATTCTATTTCTGGCAGTGGTCTTGTAGTTCTCAATGCAGTTGGCTCCCTTCTTCAACCAGTTCAGTTGGTTTGTTTAGTTTTGGCCTTGGGATGCATTTTGGAGAGATAAGTTCAATTAATGTAAATAATGTTATATTTTAATGTCGACCCCCCCTTGGCCTAACCTCATCATTTCAAGTTGTTAGGTGGTCTTCATGGGTAGATGCCTCCGTGAGGTGATTTAATATTTCTAAAGTTCAAAATATCTTGGTCAAAACTGGACGCCAACTTTGTGGAGAGGATGATTTTAAATTAAAAAGTCAAAAAGAAGCCTTGAAAAAGTGACGCCATCTCTTGGAGGGAAAAGGGTTGATTTCAAATTTGAAAATTAGGGTTTCTCTTCTAGAAGTTTCTGGAGGGTCTTCTCAAAATTACAAAAGGAAGCCTTGGGTCTTCATTTTCACATCTTATGACTTGAATATTGTTATGTTGCCGAATGGTGCTAGAATTGCTTCGAGGAATGAATGAATCCTAGCCTTGGCTCAACTTCATGCTTGAGAGATAACATCTAGTGGAGAATTTTGTTTGTTGTTCAGAGGATTTGTAGTGAGGTTTGCATTGTATCTTGATTTTTTCTTTTGTACCTCAGTTTTTTGCATTTCATATCAATTTCTGGAGTTGCTGATATCAAGGCCGAATCTATAGTTTCACTCATAAATCAGAAAATAAAATTTATCTCTTTCTAGGTATTCTCCTATTGCATTTCTCTAACAAGGGCGAACTTACTTGCTAGGTTTCAGATTTTATGAAGAATTGAATTTTTAAGAAGGAAATCGCCCCTCCTTGGGGGCAGTACCATTTAGGTTCTCTTGGAATCTGTGCAAGAATTAATATATCATATTTTGGGTCAGTCTTTAGGTTCTTATTTGGGTGCCATCACTCTAGGAAGCTACTTCATTTCATTTGGTGTCATTTGGGTGAGTTTTGTGTGAGTTACAAGCAATTTGGTAGGGTTCTATGTTGTTGATTTAGCATTTCAAGCAGCTGGTCTATCATATCATATTTGAGTAAAGTGCATTTTGGTGAAGGGTTGGTGTTAGGAAGTCATACTATGCCTTGAGGAGGTCCCATTTACTTTGCAACAATTTGAAGAGCTTCTAATCCATGTTATTGCATGCACATTCCTATTACTTTGTAAGTTGAACAGTAGTACTATCAGCATTTCTTAATATCTCTCTTCACGTTTTGTAATACCCATTGAATAAGTGGAAGAGGCTGGCTTGCCGCCTATTTTCATTTGAATTGCATTGTAGTTGTAGTATCTCCCCCATATGATAGCTCTGTTCCCATTCTGGGTTGGAAAGCACATGCTTCGCGTCAAATTTTACTTTGAACAATAATAGTTGGTAGGGATCCTCTGACCATATGATCGTTCATCTTGGACACATTCTTGGTTAGAGTTGTTTGTTCAAGTAGTGCATAAGATCCTCTGACCATATGCTCACACCTTTCCCAACTCAGGATCCTAGTGTACATTCTTGGTTAGAGTTCATTCCGCATCATTTGGGTTTTCATCTAACCTTAACGGGTGCATGTTGTTGGTAATTGCATTCAAAAATTGAAAAAAAATGGTTTCAAATATTCCATCTTTTGTTTTATTTGTTGCTTCAGAGGTATACTTCACACAAACCCCTCCTCACTTGTCCTTGTGTGAGGAATTTACTTTTCTCGTGTTCTCCTTACAACTGGCTTTCCCAAGCATAAAAGCTGATGAGAATGTTTGGAACAAATATGATGGATTAAAATCTATTTGGCATGGTGGGTGAGGGTTTTGGAGGGCCCAGAGGTTCGTGCTTGTTAGATAGCATATTTGGAGGCGTTGTTTCACTCAGTGGTCAAGATGTTAACATAGTTGTGGCTGCGGAGGCTATCCAATCAATTGGGGATCTTGCTCAAGGATTAAGAAAACATTTTAGTGGAGGATCACACTTCTACCAATTCTATTGGGAAAATCTTTTGGTGATGTGCTAAAGATTGTTGGGGTTGGTGTTGGTGCATGGGGCATTTTGTTTGCAGCCCTCTTGAATGATGCATATGGTTGCTTTTGTGACAAAGTGCAGGTCAGGATATGGTGCAGGGTTGGGCAGACAACGGATCAAGCCATAGCAGAGCACTTGATTGAGGTAATTAACT
>VDFB02258723.1:0-29741 GCA_007258455.2 Sequoia sempervirens | reverse complement strand
ATAAGAAGGATCTAATGGCATGTTTTGATAAATAAATTTGGGCATTGGAAGTAAATTCTCTAATACACCGATTGTTGACATGTGTCATTTTCCATCATCAGTGCTAACCAGCTTACTAATAAGAAAATACATGGATTAATATGCTAAAACTTTGACAAATTAATGGGACCGTCTTTTCAAGAGTACCTTGTATCACCTCAACATGTTTTGTATGACAAAAAGCACACTTTTTAATGCAATTAATTTATTTGTAAAAGAGTCAGTGGGTAGAATATACTAATTCCATTCTCATGGAATTCTCAACATTTATGAGGGATACAAATCTCATGTTCATGTGTATTACCCTAGTGGCAACATTTAATGGACCAACGATGGGCATAGTCTCAACTACATGTACGAGTTTGAGAATTCATTACACTCAAAAGTAGATTTTTCTCAAGAAGCAAAAGGAAAGTGGTTGTTATCACTTGAGAAGTTCTCTGCAACTTTCTTGTATAGTCATGGAAAAAGCGTCTACCTCTGGCAAGCAAGTTGCGGTTTCAAATAGAAGACTAGTTATGCCAATATTTTTGGGTGATGCTCATTCACCAATGCCCTAGCAGTAGAAGACCAACCATTTGAGCATTACAGGAAAGTCCAACCTAATAAACACATCCAAAGAGAGGTGGTACAAGACATCACTAACAATGTTTTCGACCCTTAGTTGTTGGCCAATCCTAAATATCATAGGGAAGGTGTGCTTCAAAGGATACTGGAGCATGAACTATCAGAAGGTTTTGTGTTTTAGCTCTAGAACAATGGTCTGCCACAATTTATGCTACCTATTATACATTTGTGCCTGGAGCTGGTTGACGCATGTGCAAAAAGGATTAAGAAAAATACAAAGGCCATTGAGAGCCATGGGATCAAGATTACCATTTCTTCTAAATCCATACGGGATATGTTGTGTATCCCTATGAGTTGTGGTGTCGAGCTTTTTGATGAAGAACAGATGGATGCCTTGGGAGAAGACATGTTCAAGAAAAAAAATTTCTACAAGGATGAGACAAAGGAAAAGCCATAGAGAGCAAAAATTCATCAGCCTCTTTTGCACAATAAATTCAAGAAGGACACATAGTTTGTGTTCTCAATGTTGGCCTTGATTTTTGGCCTCGATGATGATGAAGTTAACCCTTTTTAGTTTTCCCTAGGCCATACACTCAAAAGAGAAATTTTTTTGAGGTACTATGATTTTGTTGAGATAATAGTTGGGAACATGAAAGAGTTGTTGAAGAACTACTATACTGAGTCCCAATTCAAGTATTCTTATGTTTTGGTTCATTTTCTTTTAAATCAAAATTTTGAGTGGTTGGGGAGGAATGTACTAGTATCTAGGATAGATGAAAGGGGTTGTATCTAGCTATTTTTTGTATGGACCCTTGTGTTTTCAAGGACATGAGACTATTATTGGTTTGTAGACAATTTTCTAAGTTGGTACTCTAGGATTTGTTGCCTCGCCCCATTAGCCATTTCTCTCAAGAAGAGAATGATAGAGAATCCACCCATCTAATTCTGACATCTTTGGGTGAGAATTTCATGTTTTTAGATTTCATGGCTGTGGAGGTTTTCCAACTCCTGCATTTGTGACTGAGCAGGGATCTTGCACTAGAGGCATTCCCAACAAGTAACCATTGTTGATACATGATTTATGGTGTTGGGAGGAACAAAACAAAGCTCTCATGATCTTCCCCTTGTGATTGCTAAGAGTCAGGTGATACTGACTAAATGGAAGGTGGAGGATGAGATCACAAATTTACTGGTGGCCTTGGGCTTAGTCCTCATTTGTGAAAAATGGAATTATAACCTAAATATGATTTTTAGTTTAAGACATGAGTTTAGGGATTATTTCCAAAGAAGCGGGAACTTGGGTCAAGAGAGAGCAAAGGTATACATTGATCTGGCTCACATTCCAAAAGAGCAACCAAAATGGTTATGTTTCTATGAGCCACACACAAAGTATCAAAGGAATCTCTTGATGGGAAAGTCCCTCAATATGCAGTTGAAGAAAAGAGGTTGTTCAGAAAGAAAGAAGTTAGACTTCTTGAGATTCTGATAGGAGATGAGATGTTTAGGTGCCCCATTTGGTAACTTGTAGCTTGACGATGAATGTGAAGACTTATATGACAAGGAGGTTGACTCTGACAACAAAAATCATGAGACATGCCATGAAATTGATGAGGAATAGGTTCCACCTCAAGTTTCTAGACCATGAGAACATCACAACTGAAGAGACTCGAGTCAAAGGGGTTCACAAGCTCCGTCTACCTCCAACACCCAAAGTAAAGGAAAAAGGGCCTGACGGTCTCCAAGGGGATCCTTAGTGGCCGCTAAAGGTCAAGTTTCAGAGGATGTTGCAGCTAGAGGATAAGAACATGCTAGTTTTGGTCATACAAAATGAAGAAGGATCTAAAATATGGGTGCTCTTGATGTATTGAACAAACAAGGAGAAGAAGCGGTGTTCATCCTACAAAATGTTTCATCCACTACAGCTTGGGTAAGCTTCACTCCCCCTCTTCTTCCTATTTATGCATCTTTGATCAATCCCTTGCCTCCTCCCATGGAGAGGAATCTTTTGTCCTCAACTCCTAAACTGGTAATTCTAAATGTGCCCCTTACCATTTTCAAAGGATTTGTTGAAACCATCCCACACGCCAAAGGAGCCTCATACACCACAATTTTTGTTGTGTCATTAATCGCCCTATCCAAGGCCCCTATTAGAATAGTTGAAACCACCACTTTTCTCATTGTTCCCAGTCCATCTACTTTCAGGAAGGGACCTCTCCATCAATTTTTTTCTATGTTTACCCCTACTAGTTTTTTCCCTACTCAATTTGTCATTTTTCCCTTTTCCATCATCAAGCTACCTTTTTCATCCCCCCATGCTCACAAATCCAAATTTTCCCCTAGTGCTACCATTGTAGCTCATAGTGTTAATGTCCCTCAGAATCTTCAGGGTCATTTTGATGCTACCAAACATGCCCGAAAGGCAAGGAAGCAAAAAATATTGTAAAAAAATATTGAGAAGCCTGCTACAATGAAGATTGAAGCCTATTTCAATGAAGAGCGGAACTCTCTGCTTATTACCACCATGAACCCGCTTGTTACAAAACCTGAGGGGAAAATACAAATGAAAGATTATGACATTCATGCCATAGGCTTGGACTTGAAAAAAACTCACCCACGTGATAAAATGGTCCTAGCCAAAGCCATGCAATAGGTAGTATATGTTGATTATGTGAGGCTGGATAGAAAATTAAAGAAGCACAAGGTGGATTGGAAAATATAAAAGAAACGGTAAGAAGACTACAAAATGAGATTTGAGCCAGAGTAGCTGAAGTGACCCACATTAGGAAAATTCAAGGGCAGTAAGGAGAAGCATCTAGGTTGCTTGCAGATGCTCAGAGTGAAAAGGTTTCGCTTTGTCCTGAAATTGAAATTTTAAGAAGAGAGCTAAATGATGTCGGATCCTGAAATTTTGATGATCTTTAGAGAATCTAGGTAGAAGCAGAAGAGTCAAGGAAAGAAGTTAGAAGGCTGAGCTCTGAATTATAAAATTCTCTTCAGGAGAAAGTCAAATGGAAGAAAACACAAGGGCAAGAGAGGCTAGATTTAACCAAGAGTTGATTATTGTATGAGGAACTAGCCTCTCCTTATAATGAAGAGGCTGATATCTATGCATTAGGAGTGGATCACAGTTGTTGTTGTTGTCCTGGGACCTACCTTACAATTTCTAAGGGATTTTTGAGAACTAAATGCTAAGGTTGACCTAATGGTTGATCGCTTTATGCAAAAATGTTCATCCCGAGTGGTAGATTCCCAAAGTTTCATCTCCAAATTGTGCATCGCCACTGACCAAGTCCTGGAAAGAGCGGGGATTCCCGATTGGCGGATCACCTCGATCAAAGCCAATAAGATTATCAACTATCATATGGTTGTGGGAAAATGTGCAGGTTGTTGAGATTAGGAAGGACTTCAAAAATCTTCGTTAGCTTCAGGTTTCCCCCACATCTTTCAGTAGATAAAGATGTGTTGATAATGGAGCAGGTCAATGAAGTAATCTGAAACAAGATCCAAACCTCAACAGAACTTCCAAGTTTAAGTTCCATGTCCACAGTTGATGATGTAGAGCATAAGATCTATCCTCTTTCTTGACTCTATTATCACCTGGGTGCGGTTTCTTCTAGATGGGGGTTCATCTCTTTTAAGGATATTTTCAATCTCGATCAAGCATATAGGAAGATTCAAACCCTTTTCCTACCAACAGATGTAGACTGGGAGGCTTATTGTGCCGCTTTCATCAAAATTCAAGAACAAACAAAGGCCTAGGTTAGTATCTCCACAAACAAAGCCCCTATGAGTTTCCAAAACTGTGAAGCATTTTTTCCTTAGTCATTTTCATTCTTGTCTTGTATAATTTTTTTTAGTTTTAGGTACCCACACCCAAGTAGAATTGTCAGAAAGATGTACAATGTGCCACATGGTGACTATGTAGCTTTCATCTCTCCTCTTCCTTTCAAAAGAGAGTTTGGGACATGTGTCGACTCATCCAACATTTTATTGGGAGCTATATTCATGAGCTTAGAGTTTTACGCCTTGTTAAAATGTCACCTCTTCACCATGGGTAGGTTGCCTCTCCTATGGGATGATACGTTTCGAGAGTTTGTCGAGGTTGGATACCCTATTCCTTTTCTTGGTTTTTGGGATGAAATTTTTTAGTCGGTGCCTTGGGGTGATGTGATAGGTCAATTAGACCTTTTGCTAGGTTGGTGTTTTTAGGATTTGATTGTCTATGAGCCTCTATCTTTGCTAAATATATAAAGGGTATTAATGCAATAGTTGGGAATAAATGAGCGAAGATCATTGTTTCCTAACCAAGGATCTACAATTAGATTGCAAGCTATCAAGTATCAACATCTGGCAACAACAAATTATGTTCTAATGCAATATTTTCTTATTTTTGTGGCTATATAGGGAGGTTGGCGACACAATTAGGGGTTGGATTCCAAGTTACAATTTCTTTGTTTTAAAGAGAAGTTTCTTTTGTTTTCTTAGGGTTTTAAGTTATTTCGAGAAGCAAAGTTGTAGAACTACTTTTCTTTGGCATGTTATATCTATTAAGGTTTAAACTATTGTTGGATTAGCATCTGACCTCTATTTCAAAGTTCATTTGATATTTAAAAACATTAACTATTGAGGAGAAATTGTTGATACTGTGCATGTATGGCCTTTTTCAAACTTTCTTTCTTTATATTATCATTTTGAATGAAACACTGTGTCTTGCAAGCTAAATTTGGATAGTTTAAATAGTTGATTTCCATGTTGTATTCTTGTATGGTAGAGTAGAAGCTTAAGAAAATTGGACTATGTCATTGGAATTCTCTATTTTTCTAAAAGTTGATGTTTTATCGTGCTATGCTATATTAGGAAGAAGAGTTCATGTGATTTTTCAGATATTATTTTTTTATTCATAAGAAATCTTTATGTTTTATTGGACCTTAATGAATACTACCTGCGGAAAGATTTGAAAGTTTGTATTGTGCTTGATGTTAGCCTTTTTTGTTCATTCTCTTTCCAACAATGAAGGGTTTTGGTGTTCTCTATCTATTTATATCACTCATAGGAATGATTTGGGTCTGAAATTTTGTAAAATCTTTGGTGCATCACCTTTTATGTTTTATGTTTACATTTCCTTCTCCCCTTATCTCCAAACCCTAAAGAAGAGCTAGCTTTCTATAAAAATCCTGGAGGTATTCAGTGAGACAAAATTTTACCCCACTCGTTGAATTTTCCATAAGAATTTTAGAGAGGTGCAAGCTTTGATGATAAAAAATACCATAAGATTCCATAGTGAAGAGGTGGCCCAACTAGAGAAAGTTGACCTAAATCCAAGAAACCAACAATAGTTGAAGGGCCATTTCAAAGACAATAATTTTATAGATCCTCTAAGAGGGAGGAAAATGAAAAAAAGTAGGATGGAGGTAGGAACCCACCAAGAACTTAACTAATTCTAGAGACCAAGTGAGATCCATAACATTGGAGACAAAAATTGATAAAATTTTGTGAGGAAAATCCAATGGAAACCTTAGAGACTAGTCAGTTCCAATTAGCTATTGTAGAGCTCCTGTCACCTGAGAACACTAAAACATGAAAGTATTGCAAAATTTATCCCTTGAAGACACAAGAGGATATATCGGCTCCCAATACTCAGGAGGTATGAACACTCTAAAACCAACCTCCATCACAGCAAGACCAAGCCACCTAAATATTTCCACAGCAACCACCACTAAAGCAAGAACAATATGGAAACAATATGAGACATGAAAACCAACTGATAGCATCATTATAATAAAATTCACATGAGAAATTTTTTTAGAATTAAATTCTCATAAATGGAGGAAGATATCACATTGTAAAAATGTAATCAATTTCCAAAGTTGATTTCGAGAAAAGATGGTCCATGAGCCTTGATTAAAAAAGGAGCTAAAATGTTGAAATTTGTGGTGAAAGGAAATCCACACTTGATGCCACATAGCCACTAAGCCACCTCAAGGATGACAATTCAAGATAGCACAAGTGAAAAGACCCTTATATATCTATATCACAAATGAAATGATCAAAACCAATTTCCTAGAGCATACTATACCAATTAAAGTACAACACATCACATTGAAAGTCATTTTTTAAAGATAAAATAGTATCATAATTCAAAGGACATCATCTACCACTAAAGACTCTCCAATATAGGTCATCTAGTATTGGGTAATACTAGGTGGTCGATGGGAGAGAGCATGAATTTTATTGAAGTGATAAAAAAACCATTTTATTTTGCTCACCAATGCCAAATTGGAATCTCCACTTTGGCTAGCTAGTAGTGGGAAATACTAGCTGGGTGGTGGAGGAGAAAAACACCATCATGCTGGAGAATACTCAACAAAAACATGAAAGTAATAGAGCACCTTTTATTACCCATGAAAAGAATAGAGTAAAATAGAGGCTAAGAAAACAATGTGAAACAATAGATACTTCACACAAAAATACCAAGAGATGAGTAAAAAATCATGCCACCCCCAAGGGAAGTGAATCCAATAAAAAAAAAGTCATGAGAGAACCATTCTTGTAAGAAATATCAATAAGAAATACAGATTGAAGCAAAAATTTTGATTTAGAAAGAATGGAAAACTTTACCAACTGAATACCTTTATTGCATAATCAATTGGATGTCTTTTTGACAGAAAAATGTGAAAGGGAGAGAATAGTCTATTTCCCTATTAGCTAGAAAATCCACAAGACCATTAGCTTCTCTATAACAATGTTGAATTTCAAAAGACATGAAGTTTTGAAGAAAATATCTGACATGATTTAGCAAATATTTTAAGTTCCAAGGATCTAAATTATTCCTTGAAAGATCCCAAATAACAACTTGAGAATATTCCTTTATCATTGAGAGACATTGAAACTATTTTCTAGTTCCAAGACAAGAATTAGAGCATTAAATTATGTCACATTATCAGTGCGTTTAAAAACATTTGAGAAGTTACCCTCAAAATGATTCCCTTATGGTCTCTTAACACCATACTAGCACTCAAAAAACTAGTGTTAGCTTGTGAGGCCCCATTACAATAGGAATCAAAGCAAACACAAACCTTAAATAGGAGGAGGTTTTAGGAAATTCCAAGACTTTAATAGCCAAGCATCCTAGGATGTTAAGGCTTTATTTTCATTCAAGTTCCTCAAAATAAAGGATATAACTTATTCTAATATTGTAGATTTGATATTTTAGATGACTTGATTTACATCCAACATCTTCTTCTTAAAGATATTATTATTTATTTCTAACCAAACTTGTCAAATGATAATAGATAGACTTAGATCTCACATACAAGCAAACATACAATACTTAAATAAAGAAGTCCAACACTAAAACTACTTTAGAAGAGAACAATGAAGGGGACCATACTAACCAATCTTGTTTTGTAACCACATCCAACATTTATTTACAAATTTATAAGATAAAAAAATATGATTGGTGCTCTCATATACCTTACCATAGAGGACACATGGGAAAAGAAGTGTGATACCAAGACAATAAAATTAGATTCTAGATAAAATTATATCCTTTAGTGTAAGCCTTGCAAAATAACCTACCATAGGAAAAACAACATGACACCAACATAAATTAAAAGCCCAATCAAAAAATTCAAAAGAACTAATTAAAACCCTATAGCCATCACATACATTATAGGATCCTAATTTTGAGTTAGGCCAAATGATGTCATCCTCCACATTAGAGAATAATATTTTTTGATTATTTAATTCATACCAAAGAGAAAATTTCAAATCTTGAGTTACTAAAAAAAAACAAAAGGTCTCCATTTCATTGAAGGAGGGGAGGAAGAGAAATCAACCACCATATAGTCCTTCACTTTACATCCCCACAATTATTTAAGAATAGAAACAATTAAAATCAACTTAAAAAGGGACCTGAGAGGTTTATGTCCATTCCAAATTTCCTCCCAAAACAATGCCTTTCCTCTATTATGTATGACCCAAGAAATGTGTGGTAGAATGAGAGATCTACATGATGAGATAAAATTCCAGACCTTACATCCCCAAGGAGGGTCTTTCAAGGTGAAAACTCTCTCTCTCAAGAGAATCATGATATTTATACCTCATTATTTATCACCTCTTTGAATCTAAATCAACATATAATCTCCACAAGATCTTCACCCCTAAGGCCTTATTTTGAAGGGAAAAATCCCTCAAACTAGTTCCTCCCAAATCCTTGAGAGTGGAGTATATTAAAATGCACACCCTTGCATTTTCACACTTGTTTGGGTCCATCTTGTTTTATTTATCCCTATTTATGTCTTAATTTGTCCTATTTTGTATTCACAAGCCCTATGAATTTTTTTTTTCTGGATAATCCCAACATTATCCAATGCATAAATGATAATTTAAATGATGACATTAGGGTGTCCCTAATTTTTGGGCTAGGACTAAAACGCCACCTAAGGAGTCTTTGTCCCCCAAAGTTCTTGGGACCCTAATTTTGAGAGCAAGTAAATAAGTCCCTTTTTCAGAGTTCGTGCCCCAATATTTGAGCCTTGAGACTAAGATGCCACCTAGGGCATCTTAGTCCTCCTTGGCTTATTTTTAGGACTTCATTTCAAATTCTAGTGGGATTTAACATCTTTTATTTAATGAATTCATATTTCATCTTGGTGTGATGTAATTTAGAGATATTAAGCATATATAAGTATAAATACAAGGTTCATTCATTCATTCAAATCCAAGTCTTTTGTGAGAGCATTCCTAATAGTAAATTGAGTTCACAAGAGCATTCAAAATAATTTCTATCAAGAATTTGGATCCATCATCAAGATTCAATCATCATGTCAAAGAGTTTATTGCATCATGTGTGTTGTTGTGCTAACATTTTTGATGTAGGATTTTGATTCAAGCAAGTAATTCTAATCCATATATTTGATTCAAGATCCATATCCATTGCAGCCATTTCACACAAGTTTTTAGACTTTACAACAAGGGTTTGGTGAGTTGTAGCATTGCACATGTTGTTCATTCATCATTTCCCTTCATCATTCTATTTCATTTCAAGGTTTAATTACCAACAAGGGGTCTGACCAAGGAAAAACCCCATTCACTAACAAGCAACAAGTTTTTCCCTCTCTTGAATATTTGTGATTGTAGATTTAGGTTCAACAATTGAAGATCATTTGGAGTGAAAAGTTGTAAAGTTGCAAATTTGCATTGCAAAGTTGTCATCTTCACAGAAACTCACCTACAAGCCAAATCTGAAAGTTTCAAAACCTGAGATCAAAGGAGAATCAAGAGAAAACCTTGGAGCTCAAGAACACATTTAGAGTTTTATAAATTTAGAGTGAGACTAATACGCCACCTTGGGCACCTTATTCCTCCAAGGAATATCTTGTAAAGATTCCTTTAGATGTTGATCTGGCATCTGAAGATTCAACATCTTCCTTGAAAAACAACAATGAGACTAAGACAATAGTAAAGGAATATTTTTCCTCCCTTGCATATCTATACAACTTCTTTCCATTTTCGGAATCCTCACAACATCTCCAGACTTTGTAGGTACACACATCCTAACTCCCTATTGCATAATTTCATCATTTGGATCTCTCAAATAGCTTGCATAACTAGGTTTTGTAGGTTAAATGCTTATTTTTATTTTCCAAGCATTTTCTTGGTGGTGAACCCCTTAAAGCTAAAAAGAACCCCCTCTTAGGTCCTCCTTATAGTGAATTGACTCACCTTGTGAGGTTGATAGTCAATCCAATTAGGACTCATAGGACATTTTTTGAGTGATTTGTGGAAACAAGAGGGAAATTATTCCCTCCACCTTTTCATATAAATCATTTTAGTGAACCTAACATTTCAGAGCATTCATTTTCTAATTTGGAGTCCATTAAAGTAATATATTTAGGTTGCATTCAGTCTTGCATTACATCTTGCATTAGTGAAATGAAATTTATGGTTTCTTGCATTTGCATTAGTGAAAGGGCATATAGGTTGCACTTTTTCTTTATTGCATCATTTCATTTCATTCAAAAACTAAAAAGTGAATTTTTCATCATCTTAATTTCATTTAGAAAAATTCTTATAGCATTGAAAATTGAAAAAATTGCATTCAACTACTAGTTACTAGTTACTTTTCCTTGAATTCATTGGCATAATTTTCTATTTCTAAACATCAGCATCCTGAATAGGAAATTTGTAAAAATTTTAGACAACACAAAATTTGTTGTTTTTCTAAGAAAAACATCTATTGGGACTAAAACACCCTTCTTAGCATATTAGTCCCTCTCAGGGTTTCTGGTTTAGAATCCTTTCTCTACTATTTTCTCCTTGTTTCAGTCGCCGAAACTTCAAGATTTCACTAGTAGGAATAAAATGCCCTTATTGGTGTCTCACTGTCTTAGTCCCTGTTGAATTTGAATTTCTAGTTTTCAATCTCTAAAATTGCTTTTCTATGTTTCTATGGGTTGCCTTTAGTTTTCTGTTTCTGTTTGTAGAATTGTTGTTATTCCAATTTCTTTCATTTCAAGCACAATTGCAAGCATAGGATATTGTGTTCATTGCAAATTTTGTGGTTTATCCCTTGTAAGAGTTGTAGTACTTGGTGTTCTACTACTAATACTATGGTTAGATGAAGTGCGAGACTCATTGCATATTGCGATAAAAAATTTGTTGTGGATGTTGGGTTATCAAGCTCTTTTACTTCTGGTATTGGTATTAGTTCACTACGTATGGACCATACCTTTGATAATTCTTTTGCTATGTTTACCTTACCTACAAGTGCTATGCCAAGTGTTCAAACAATGGTTGACCATATCCCTTAAGAAAACATAATGAAAATGCATGAAGATCCAACCCATTTACAAGATAGTGTGAGTACTAAAAACATTTCCAACACTTTTATACCTTCCATAGATAGTATTCACCACATGATGGAAAGTGGTGAAGGAATGGAAGTTGTGTGTAACATAGCTCAAGTCTTTGGAAAGAAATCTTCCTTCCACCACTAATGGTGCTCAAGCTTCAAACAATGTGCAAAGCCAAGGAGGAAACTCCTCCCTCTTCAACCATAACCTCATTTCCACCTATACCAATCTCAAGTGGCCACAACAATGCAAATGTAATAGTAATATAATTCCACCTAATATTTTAAATTAGTGCCTTATACTTATGTGGAATCTAATCTTATATCTCCTCGTAAGCAATCCATTCACTGTCCTTCCAACACATACACACCACCACCATATTCATCTCCATCACAAACCACAAGCAATGATCCTATCATTAACCACCTTTTACAAAGCCTTTCATCCATTCAACATCAAGTTTCCACCATAAATCAAAATCAAAATGGTCCACCTTCATACTATGTCAAAAGTAACCCACTATCCTTGGAGATATTGAGAACTCTAGTGCCACAAGGTATATAGATCCCTATATTTGAGAAATATGGAGGAAAAGGATCCCGCTTAATCATGTTAATGCCTTTACTGCTTTGTGTAGTTACTTTATCCTTGAGGACAAAATTTTGGCTAATTTTTGTCCTCGATCCTTGAAAGAAATTGCCTTGGACTATTTTTATGCATTACCAAATAACTTAATTCATTCATTCAATGAACTTGTTGAGGACTTTATTAACCATTTCCAAGTGAATATGGTTCCTGAAATGACATTAGTTCATTTGGTGAGATGTAAGCAAAATGAGGGTGAAAAAGTCACTGACTTTATTTCACACTACCAATCGCTTTATTCCCAAATCAATGTGAAGATTCCCTATTCCCACCTTCAAAATATGTTCATAGAAAATTTACAAAGTAAGATAACAAATATGCTTACCCTGAAGAAATTTCCTTCCTTCAAGCACTTGTGTACTACCCTTTAAGATTATCAGAATTTCGTAGGTAGTAGTGAATCAAAAAACACCTCTACATATCCTAAGAAGTCTGAAGCTCCAAACCAAAACAAGTAACAACCTTTCAGAAGACAAAATAGAAGTTTCCTTCAACTTAATTCTACCTCCTAACCTACCCAACCAATTGGTACCCAAGTAGTTGCTACAAAGAAGAGTAATCCTTATATCTTTGGGGATTTTTAAACACAATTTACACCATTACCTGACACACTTCACATCATTATGACCCAACTATTAAACAAAAAACATGCTTACCCTACCTCCCATTCAACCCCTTGACCTTAGAAAGCCATTACCCCCAAGATTTAGACACAATGCTTATCACCAAAAAAAGGACATGATACAGAACAGTGTAATCATTTTAAACATATTGTGCAAGATGTCGAATAGGACATCTGAGAGAGGGGGTGAATCAGTTGCCATAGATTATAACCTTAATTAATTACCATAACTAACACATAAACTAAATAAGTGATTAACCATAAAATGCAAATCCACAAGCACAATAACACCAGATTTATGTGCAAAACCCAATGGGGGAAAAGCCACGATGAGGATTAACTCACACTATAGATAATATCAAAACTAATTACAAAAAGGCTCACTACCTGAGATAAGGTTCGTTGCTTGAAATAAGGACTCGCTATCCAAAATAAGGACTCATTGTCCAGACTCACTGTCCACAAGGCTACAACCTGGAGGGCTCACTACCACAAAGATACAAAGAAGACAAAGAAGACTTGTTATAAAGAGACAACAATACCTATGCAACGAAGATTCCACCACAATCATTTATCAACTTGCATGAATGATAGAGTTAGCCTTCTACTCACTGCATCTCAAAACTTAGCATTTAAGCTCCACACTGATCAACCACACACTTAATTCACACACTTTAAGAATAGCATCAAATTCACGTATGCTCTTTAACTTATCTTACTTCTTTTCTTTTATACAATTTCCATCGCTAGCACATTTTTTATTTATACTATCTCCAACCTTTAAAAGATATCCAGCCATCCAACTTCAAATTCAAATTAGGTTGGTGCAAAAACATCCTAGGGTTGAATTAGAATGAGGCTGCGCAAACACGCACTTCATCGGGACCCATAATAGATCCAATACGCTTCATCAACTTTGAAAGTAGTGCTTGACACACAATTGGCCATACCAGTGTAAAACACATAGATCAATTAAGCTCAATACTTCGGAATGAAAAAACCAACTAATTCAATAGAACTAGGGCACGACAATTCTTGAACCATACACCATGAAACTTCATCAAATAAAAATCCAGACCAGAAAAAAATATCCTAGACCTCAAATAGCACACAACAAAACATAGTTCACAAGCACCAGAACCAACAACCTTCTTTTAATACAATTTTATCAATATCCTCGACATATACAATCAATAGAAACTAGTAGATAACTAGTTGACCGGTTGACATCAATGACAACACTTCATTCTTCTTCCATTCTTGCAACAATCTCCCCCTTTGTCATTGATGGAAACACATGATGTGAAAAAAAATCCAAGACACCATACCTGTTCTGAAAATACTTCTCAATATTTTTCCTTTCTTCTTCTCCCCTTTTAGAAAGATCATCTTCCTCATTACCTACTTTCTCTTATTAACTTTCTTTTCCTTTCACATGCTCTCTCTCCTTTCTTTTTTTTTTGATGCATGCTCTCTCCCCCTTTGAAATCAATGGAAAATGTAAAATATATGTCCATTGAAACATCCTTTGACATGAAAAAATAATATTCATAATGACAACACTTAGAAAGTTTGCCTGCTCTCCTGAGGGAAGCCACCAACAAACATCAGTCCAAAAGATAGAATCATGAATTCACCAGACTGATGTATCTCCAAATGCATCTTAGTTTGTAAAAGGATTGGAAATAACCCCTAGATTATCTTGGAGATACTCAAAAGTATCTTTTGGAAGAACCTTTGTAAATATATCCACAATGTGATCTTTTGTTGGAACATGTTGAAGCTTGACTTCATTCTCCATGACCTCTCCAAAGAAATGATACCTGATAGATATATGATTCATTCTCAATTGCATCATAAGATTATTTGAAATGTTAATTGCACTTGTGTTATCACGAAAGATAGAAATAGGATCATCATGTAGAATTGTGATATCTTTCAATGTCTGATTCATCCATAACACTTGTCTACAACATGATGCAACAACAATATACTCAGCTTCAACAGTAGACAAAGACACTGAATCTTTCTTTCTACTCAACCATGCCACCAATCTACATCCAAGAAAGAATGAACAACCACTTGTACTCTTTCTATCATCTATACTTCCAACCCAATTTACATCTATATAATCACTAAGTGTAAAATCAGTATCTTTAGGATACCATAATCCATAATTGGAGTGCCTTCCAAATATTTGAATATTCTTTTAACTGCACTAACATGTGTTTCCTTCAAATCTTCTTGAAATCTAGCTACAAGACAAACCAATGCATAATATCTAGTCTAGTAGCAGTCAAATACAGTAGTCCACCAATCATAGATCTATACTTTCTGATTAGTCTTAGGTGAATCATTATATTTTCCCAACTTGCATCCAATCACCATATGAGTACTTACGGTTTGGAATTGTCCATCCCAAATTTTCTCAACATTTCTCTCACATACTTAGATGTGAAATGAAAATTCCTTTCTCTATTTGATTAATATGTAGCCCAAGAAAGAAATTCATCTCTCCAAACATGGTCATTTCAAATTCTTGCTACATTTCTTCCACAAAAATATTGCAGATCTTTTCATTTCCTCCAAAGACAATGTCATCAACATATACAACTACAATCAAGATTTTGTCATTTTCAGTCTTGAAATACAAATTATTGTTTTTCTTACCTTTGTTAAATCCTTGTTGATTCAAGTACTTATCTAACCTTGCATACCAGGATCTAGGAGATTGCTTCAGTCCATATAAAGCTTTCTTCAATTTGCACACCATATTTGGTTGATCTATTAATTCAAATCCTTTCTGTTGTTCCATGTAGACCTCTTCATCTAGTGAACCATTCAAAAATATTGACTTGAAATCCATCTAATAGACTTTGAAATATTTATAAGCAACTAATGCCAAGAACATCCTTATAGCTTTCATTCTTGCTACTGGGAAAAAATTATCCTAAAAATCTATACTTTCCACTTGTGGGTAGCCTTTACACACAAGCCTTGATTTTTTTTTTCTAACTTTCCAATTCTCATTCAACTTGTTTTTGAATACCCGTTTTGATCCAATGATATTTTTGTTTGTCAGTTTTGGGACCAATTCCCAAGTTTGATTCTTTTCAATCTGTAAAAGTTCTTCTTTCATTGATTCCTTCTTGTGTTCATCCTCACAGGCTTCACTTATTGACTTCGGCTCAATTTCAGATAATAAGAACAAATTTACCTCAGCATCAACTTTGCTTCTAGTCAACACATGTTTTGTCTTGTCTCCAATAATTTAATTTTATGAATAATTCCTCTGTACATATTTCAATGTTCTAGGGGACATTACCAGAGCATCATTTACTCTTTTATTCTACTCTTTCTGCTCATCTCTATCTTGCTCTTCCACAACTCCTTCTATTCTCACACAGTCATGTTCATCAGACACATATTCATCAATATCAATAGAATTATTCACTATTTCGTCAACCTTCACATTTGAGCTTTGATGCAACCTAGGTGGCCAAAGCACTCCTCTTTGACAATTCAAAAGGTCTCAAATCAACTCCATTCTCACAAAACCAATTTGGCTGCTTTTCCTACCTTTCACCTTGTCAATCTAGTAGCATAGCAAACCCACTTTTCTCAATTTCTCTCACAAATTCCTCAAATGACTTTACAAGAAAATGAATTATCAATGTACCCATTAGGGTCAACTCTAACATACCACAATCTCACATACAAGTCTTTTGAAGCAACTTTCAAAATTCAAGCAAAATACACTATTTTTAAGGCCAATTAGGCCAAATTTACAAAGGAACCACCTTTGAAACACTTCTCAAAATCCAAATATTGATGGGGCAGCACTCACCTTCCTAAGAAAACACAAAATCTGTAATCTTTAGGCCAATTCAGGCCCAACAACATTCCAATCCACAAAACCTCACTTTCCTCAATATAGCCTAACACTTATTGAAAGTCCTACTTGGATACATCCCTTGACCATGATACAAACTAAAAAATCCTTATTTTGACTCAAATATGCTTAGAAATCAATGAAATATCATTTCACTTATTTTTTGCAACAAAACCTAATGTAAAACCATCATTTTCACACAACTTTGACACTAAATTGTTTAGGACAACAACCATAAATTCCCTCAAACACTTCCCCTAAAACTACAAGGCTTGAAAACACTCAAACCATGTTATATGAAGCCTCTCCACCAATCCACATGAAGGAAATAGTAGGTGGAGGGCTTTAATAGATCATATTTTGTTCAAAAGCTTAAAACATGGTATGCCCACCGGCCTGAAGAAAACTTTTAATAAAACTCACAAAACAAAGTGAAAATATATCAAACCAACTTGTAAGGTTATTCAATCTGCTACCCACTCATTCTAAAACTTGAGAATTCATCACCTTACTGTACGGATGCCTCACAAGCAAGAAAACTCTAATTTTTTTAGAAAATTCACAATTTGCAAGAGAAACAATATGATATTATTGATTATTCACAAAGAATTTGATTCAAAAACCATTCCAACAAGTTCATCATCCCTTTTAAATGTTCTCCCACTCAAGAAACTTACCAACCACCTTCCAACTACCTAATAAACTCATGGTGACTGTCGACCTTCCATGCCCTTAAAATTTTGCATTTTACAAACTTACACTTGACAACTTTTTTGCATATTTGAAATATTGCTCCTCTTGACTCACCTAGACCCCTAAAACATCATAAATGGTCTATTTAGACCTTATTTAACATATAGCAAGACCCCATACTTTAAAATCAACAAAAACCTTACCTATGACAACTTTATCAAACTTGCCAATGACTAACAATTTTTACATTTTTTCATATTTTGCAACTTCATCATTGCTTGACAACCAAAAGTCCTTCAAATCATCATGATTTTCCTTCATCATGGCCTTATTACACTAATTTTACTCAAAAAACTAAAAAATAGACTCAATTCTAACTAGAAAGATTCATAAAAAGGATTGGTGCTCTTGCACCATACACACCACCAAGAAAAGACTCGTGTCACATGAGTAATGATTTGTCCTACTCCAACATGCTCTTTCCATGATATCTCTAACATGCATATCTTCTTGATGTGCTTGGATAATGAAATATTGTATCACATTATACTCTTTGACCTCTTTTTACAGTTGATTTTACCTCCTTCTCTAGTATCAAATCTGTGGGTGGTCTTCCATTTTCTCTTAGACCAAAGCATGCCGATTTCCTAACCTTCATACCTCTAAACCAACCTTTTCCAATGGTTCTCTAGACTTCCTTGTCTTTTTCTACTATTCCTTGTTGACACATATCACTGATCTCTTGTCTAACCTATCCCTGTCTTTCCATTTGTCCCAACCTATCTCTTTCCTTGAAGGTAGGCATGCAACTCACTATCTTCATGTTCTTGTTACTGTCAGACCTACTTACCACTGTATTCTCCATCACAAGAGCCTTTCTCACAACATCCTTTGACTACCCCTGAACCTTAGCAACCAGTAATGGACATACTATTATCCCAATCAGAATTCCCTCTACCTTTCTTGACTCATTGTCTACTTTTTTATGAGGTTCACCCTCAACTTTCTCTTCCTCAACCTTGGACATATTTTTCTCACCTTCTTTTCTTCCATCAACCACTCTGTTAGCATCCAAAACTATTTTTTTCTAACCTCCATCCCTTGAATTGATTGTAAAATCTTTACTCTATTCCACCTCAACCTTCCCAAACTCCTTATTTCCCATCATGATGACCTTTTCTACCCTTGTCTACTCCTAATCTTGTTCTTGCATTGGTAACAAAGTAATGGTGTTTCCTTCACTCACTATCTTATAAGTATTATCCCATCCATCATACAAAACATTTTTGTCAAATTTCCATGGCCACCCAAGCAACAAATGGCAACATTGCATTGGAAAAACATCACAAAGCACTCTATCCTTATATCCTCCAATTTGAAATTCAACTAAGGCCTACTCATTAACTAAGAGTGACTGATCTTCATTCAACCATGACACCTTATAGGGTGTTTGATGAGGAACCTTAACTAAATTCAATTTATCTACCATTTCCTTTGAAACTATGTTATAAGTGGAGCCTAAATCAATGACTAACTTGCATACCTTTCCTTTGCTCTTCCAAGTGGTCTTGAAGATGCTTCTCCTTTGCAATGTTTCTTTGTCCTTGGAGGCCTTCAAAAGTTGTCTTTGCAGCATCAAATGTTCACCAACTTCAGGTTTTGCAACAAGGTTTGATGAACTAACACTTTCCTCTTCATCCTCTTGCACAATTTTAACTCTCTTGTCCCCTTTCCTTTCACTTCCACTTGTAGCAGCTCCAAACTTATCAGGACATTTGTAGAATGGATGACCAAATTCACCACATTTGTAACACTTTCCTACAAAATCATTAGAATCATCCTCTCCACCTATAAAGTTGGTTCTTCCACCTCTCCATCCACATCTAGACTCAACCACTTGTTGTTTTCCTTTACCAACATATTCTTGAACTTATTTGGATTGTTTTGGTGTTGAAAAGGTACTACACCTAGAAGTATTTCCTCTTCCTCTTGCTGCCTTCTCTTGTCTCCTCTTGAGTTTCTCTTTTGTACTTATTTCCATTTGAAAACATTGTTCCACAAATTTTGGTGCAAACAAATTGATTTCATCTTGAATGCTATATATTAGGCCATTGAGATATCTAGCTACTCTTTCTTCTTCGTCCTCCTCATGCTTAGTTCTTATACTTAGCCTATAAAAATTTTCAGTATATGTTTGCACATCTTGTTCTTTTTGCCTAAGATTTTGTAACATTTTAAATAATTGAACATTAAAATGACAAGAAAGGAACTTACTCTTGATTTTTTCCTTCATCCTCTCCCAAGAAGTGATCTTTTTCTTTCCTTCTTTCTTCATTTCATCTTGCACAAAGTTCCACCACATCAAAGCATGTCCTTTCAACTTATTTTGTGCCTTCTTCACCTTGTGTTCATATCAATCTCCTCACTTTAAAAATAGCTCTCCAAAGCCCCTATCCAATCCAAGAGCTCTTCTCCATATAGTTTTCCCCCATACATAGGAACATCCATTTTTCCATGTCCATCTTTCTTCACATCCTTCAAAAGCTCCATCATTCTTACATCATCTAGATCCATCTCTTCTTCTTCACTAGAAGTCTCTTCTTCTTCACTATTTCTCTCATCCAAATCCATTCTAGTATTTGATTTCAATGAAGCCATCTCTCTTCTCAAGGCTTCCATTTTTCTAGCCTACTCATCCATATTTCTTGCAACTAAGCTTCATTTAGGATGCATGTTGGATTCCTTGAATTACACCTTCATTTTGCACTTAAATTTTTAATCTTCTTCCTCAAGGGATCTACTCCCTTCGCTCTAATACCAACTGATGCATCCTAGGTGGCCAAAGCACTCATCTTTCACAATTTGAAATGTCTCAAATCAACTTCATTCTCACAAAACCAATCTGGTTGGTTTTCCTACCTTTCACCTTGTTAATCTAATAGCATAGCAGACTCACTTTTCTCAATTTCTCTCACAAATTCCCCAAATTAATTGACAAGAAAATTACTGATTAAGATACCCATTAGGGTCAACTCTAATATATTTCAATCTCACATAAAATTATTTTGAAGCAACTTTCAAAAATCAAGCAAAATACACTATTTTCAAGGCCAATTAGGCCAAATTTACAAAGGAACCACCTTTGAAACACTTCTCAAAACCTAAATATTGATGGGGAAGCACTCACCTACCTGAGATAAATCAAAATATACAATGTTTAGGCCAAGTTAGGCCCAACAACATTCCAATCGACAAAACCCTTACTTTCCTCAATATAACCTAAGGCTTATTGAAAGTCCTACTTACACACCTCCCCTTACCATGCCACCAACTTATAAATCCTTATTTTTACTCAAATAATCTTAGAAATCAATCAAATATCACTACCCTCATCGTTTACAACAAAACATAATGTAAAACCCTCATTTTCATACAAATTTAACACTAAATTGTTTAGGACAACCATAAATTCCCTCAAGAACTTCCCCTACCACTACAAGGAATACACACACTCAAACCATGTTATATAAAGCCTCTCCATTGACCCACATGAAGGAAATAGTAGTTGGAGGGCTTTAATAGATCATATATTTTTCAAAAGCTTAAAACAAGGTATGATCACCCACCTGAAGAATTTTTTTAATAAAACTCACAAAATAGAGTGAAAATATATCAAAAACACTTTTAAGGTTATTAAAGCTACTACCCACTCATTATACACCATGGGCAGTCATTACCTTATTGTACAGAGGCTTCACAATCAAGAAAACTTAGAAATTTCTAGAAAATTCATAGTTTGCAAGAGAAACAATATGATATTATTGATTATTCACAAAGTATTTGATTCAAAAACAATTCCAATGATTTCATCATCCCTTTTAAAGGTTCACACACTAAATAAACTAACCAACCAGCTTCCAACTACCTTACAAACTCATGGCGACCGTTGGGCTTCCATGCCCTTACAATTTTGCATTTTACAAACTTACACTTGACACCTTTTTTGCATATTTGAAATATTGTTCCCCTTGACTCACCTAGACCCCTAAAACATCATAAATGGTCTATTTAGACCTTATTTAACATATAACAATACCCCATACTTTAAAATCAACAAAAGCCTTACCTATGACAACTTTATCAAACTTGCCAATGACACATTTTTTAGATTTTTTCATATTTGCAACTTCCTCATTGCTTGACAACCAAAAGTCCTTCAAATAATTATGATTTTCCTTTATCATTGTCTTATTACACTAAATTGAATCAAAACACTAACATCTAGACTCAACTCTAACTAAAAAGATTCATAAAAAGGATTGGTGCTCCTGCACCAAGCTCTCCATAATATTTCCAAATCTTTTGTTGAAACATCTGTATGCCTTGCTCTTAGTATAGTAACCAAGAAATATTCCTTCATCACTTCTTGCATCAAAATTTCCCAATGTTTCCTTGTCTCTTCTAGTATAGCATTTGTGTCTAAATGGCTTGAAATATTTAACTATTAGAATTCTTCCATTCCATAGCTCATAGGGAATCTTTGTACTATTTTATCTTGCCTGAACTTGATTGAATACATACACAATAGTGTGAATAGCTTCTTTCTAGTAAACTTATGGTAATTTGGCTTTAGTGATCATTGACCTAGAAGCTTCTTGAACTATTCTATTTTTCCTTTCAACAAATCCATTCTACTGAGGAGTTCTTGGAGCAAATAACTATCTCTCTATTCTATTCAATTCATAGAACATATTAAACTCATGGGAAGTGAATTAACCACCTTTGTCAAATATCAAGAATTTTATCTTCAAATTCACTTCATTTTCAACCATAGCCTTGAATGCTTTGAATCTATCTAATGCTTCTGATTTTTCTCTTAAACATGTAACCCAAGTATATCTAGAATAATCAACAATTAAAAGCATAGAGTACCTTTCACCACGTAGACTTCACACTCTCATGGGACTAAAAATATCTATATGAACCAAATCCAACAATCCAGTAGTAGATTTTTCTCTTAATCTGTAATAGTTGCTTGTTTGCTTCCTGAACTAGCAATTCCTGTAGATAGAATTTATAGGATTTTTAATTCTTTGGTAGATCTATCATGGCTTGAACACTACTAATCATTGCCAAGTTATCAAAATTCATGTGACACATTCTCTTGTGCCATAACCATTTTTCATTTAGCTGAGACATAAAACATCGTCCATCAACACCTTTAACTTGATAAATATTCCCTTCAAATTTCTTTCTTGTAGAAATCAAAGTTCTCGATCCTTTTCAGATCTCACACTTTTCATCCTTAAATAGGAGATCATATCCCTTTCTACACATTTGACCAATGCTCAACAGATTATGCCTTAAACCCTTAACATAGTAGACATTGTCAATATGATGCTTGCCATAAAAAAATACTGAACCTATCCCAAAAATTTTAGCACCAGTATCATCTCCAAACATAACCAAACCTCCATCATATTTTTCAAGTTTTACAAACTTACTCTTGTCACAAGTCATTGGATGAAAACAACCACTATGAACTACCCATAAATTATTTTCCTATTTAGCATGTAGGGTAGAGATAATTGTACCTTCATTTCTCTCCTTCTCCAGAGGACTTTCCTTTAACTGTCTTTCTGAATTAGTAGAAATAGGTTCATATTTAATCAACAAGAACAAGCATTCATTGTCATCTGGATCTTCATATTTTGAACCTTCATCTAAAATACTAGCATTCTCATTAACATAGTAAGATTTGTTAATCTTCTTTCATTTCCTTTCTTTCTCGTATCTTTATTATTTTTAGCTCTTTCCAGCATAGTGACCAATTTATCCACAACTAAAGCATTTAAAGGGAAATTATCCTTCATACATACCAAAGCCTTTTCTCAGTCTTCTTACAAAGTTAGCCTCAATTTCTTCAAATTTCTGTTCACCTTGATCTTCAGTATTTTTAGCTTTAAAAGTAGTTTTTGTTTTTCCTCCACTTCTTAGATTCAACTTCCTCATTTCATAAGATGTTAAAAATCCTAAAAATAGATCCTTAGTACAAGTCTTGTAATCTATAGTTTTCTTAATAGCACTCACCATTTCACTGTAAGCATCGGAAAGAGTTCTGAGAAACTTCCTTACAATTTTGGTTTCATCTATAGTAGTGCCAAGAGATTACATTCTAGCCACTACCTCAACCAATATTTGTACATAGGCTTTAACATTCTCATCTTCAGTCATATGTAGAAGATAAAACTGTATTTCCAAATTTTGTAATTTTGCCTCTTTCACCCTTTCATCACCATCCTGCACTCTTTCTAAAGCATCCAAGACTTCCTTAGTTGTCTTCAAATTCCAAACCTTAATCAACTCAGAATGTACCAAACTATTCTTCAAGATGAACTTTTCCTTGTTATTCACTTCATGTGCTCTAATTTCTTTAGGTGTACTTGGACCATTTGCAAGAGGAGTGTAGGGATTCTTATAAGCCTTATCTACATCAAATCTGCAATACTCCATATATTCTTCCATCAAACCTCAAATAATCAAAGACCATTTTATTAGTCATCCTACACCTTTCTTTAGTGGTTAAGCTCTTCACCAAGGAACCAAGCTCTGATATTGTTGGTTGGATAGGAAAACTAAGAGGGAAGTGAATCATTTTTCACATATTATAACCTTAATCAATTATCGAAACTAACACATAAATTGATTAAGTGATTAACCATGAAATGCAAATCCACAAACACAGTAACACTAGATTTATGTGGAAAACCCGATGAGGGAAAAACCATGGTGAGGATTAACTCACACTATAGATAATATAAAAAATGAATACAAAAAGGCTCACTTCCTAAGATAAGGCTTGCTTCTTGAAATAAGGACTCACTATCCAAAATAAGGACTTAGTGTCCACAAGGCTATAACCCTGAGGGCTCACTACCACAAAGATACAAAGAAGACAAAGAATACTTGTTACAAAGAGACAACAATCCCAATGTAAAGAAGATTCCACCACAATCACTTATCAACTCACATGAATGATAGAGTTATCCTTCTACTCACTACATCCAGAAACTCAGTGTTTAAGCTCCACACTGATCAAACACACACTTAATTTTCACACTTTAAGAATAAAATGAAAGTTGCATTTGATCTTTCACTTATCTTCCTTCTTTTCTTATGTACAATCTCCATCGCTAGTACATTCTATATTTATACTATCTCCAACCATGAAAAGATACAAAGTTGTCCATCCAACTTGAAATTCAAATTAGGTCATTGCCAAAACATCCTAGGGTTGAATTAGAATGAGGGCGACCCAAACACACACTTCACTGAGACCCATAATAGATCCAACATGGTTCATCAACTATGTTGAAAGTAGTTCTTGACACATGGTTGACCATGCAAGTGTAAAACACATATATCAATTAAGCTCGATACTTCTGAATGCCAAAACCAACTTCAATAGAACCAGGACAACAAAAATCTTGAACCATACACCATGAAACGTCATCAAATAGAGATCCAGACTAGCAACAAATATCCTAGCCCTCAAGAAACACATAGAAAAACATAGTTCACAAGCACCAGAACCAACAATCTTCTTTCAATACAATTTTCTCAATATCCTCGACATATACAATCAATATCAACTAGTAGATAACTAGTTGATCATTTGGAATCAATGAAAACACTTCATTCTTCTTCCATTCTTGCAACACAAGAACTCATTGATTCTAATCATATGCAAATTGGAGTTGTGAATGACAAAGGTAATAAGTTTGTAGCTCCTCCCAACTAAATCTTGCAAATATTTACCAATCCCATGCCCAATGAATGACAAAGGTAATAAGTTTCTAGCTCCTCCCAACTAAATCTTGCAAATATTTACCAATCCCATGCCTAATCATAATATTTCATTTGTTAAGGCTAGTGAAACTAAGCTTGACAATGAATGTTGAAATAGACAAAGTGAGAATACAAGCAATCACAAAAAACCTACTAATGATGATGAACAGAGTCCTATGGATACTAATGAGCAAAGTCCTATTAGTACAATGATAGGAGTGATTGACATCGAGCCTCATAAACAACAAACCATAATGCCCATTGACATTACTTTCTCTTCAGAAGAAACAATCAAACATGCACCTAATGGTCATCTTTACATAGCCAGAAAAAACAATGATATGCCCACTCCTAGGATTTTAATTGATCCCATTTGTGGAGAGAATGTGATCACGTAAGAACTCGTATATGTGCATGATCTTACTCAATATAGATATGATAAACCAAAAGCATGGATTAAAATGCATGATGGTTTTTCTTGTGCTATGATGGGCTTGATCACACTCCCTTTATAAGTAGGACTAAAGAAATCAAATATATTATTCTCTATCATCTCTAATTCAAATCAATTTCATGTGAAGTTGGGTAAAAAATGGATCAACTTGATGAAGGAGGTCCCATCTATTTTCCATAAGTTCTTAAAGTTTTTCAATCAATAATGAAATATTTATTATGAACCATAGTGGATTTAGACCCTCGTCTTCCCATGGAAATTTTTCCTTACATTATTTTTGGCCCAAGACTATGGAGCCTATGAGACCCTATAAATACTTCATTTTTCTTTCCTACCAAAATTTCAAAGCAAAATGCATAGCCAAATTATCCCTTGAGAAATTTCCTCCACCCATGATCGAACCCCTACCCATGCTCGAACCTCAGCCACCTAAAGACAAAAATGTTGAACCTAAATCCCCTCCAACAAACCAAGACCCATCCATGAACAATCCCTTACTTATTTCCTACAAGAGACCTAGAGAAAACCAAACAAGTCCTAATCCACCTCCTAAGAAAATTTATAAAATCAAAGAGAAAGTGGTTGAACAACGTTCCACGGTATCTTTCATTCTTCCTTCACAAGAATAAAAGGAACCTATGGTTGACAAACCCACTCCTACACAAACAAAACTTGAAAATCCTAACAAAAGAAACCACAATGCTAGAGAGCATAGGTGTAGATGTTGCACCATTTCTTGAAAGATGAATGACAAGAACAACATTTAAAATCAAAACCTAGACTTGATGGAAGCAATAAATGATGAGCCTCCTCTCTTACCAAAGCTGATATATTCTACGTCTCCAACATAACAAGGATTGGAACCTTCTATGGATATTATCATTCATCATCTTGTTGTGGTTAACTTTGATGATGATGAGGAAACAACTAAAATAGATGAGGAAATGCATAGTAAGTTTAATTTGGTATTTTCCTCTTCCATGGGCCTAAATGAAAACAACCATAATGATCCTCCTAAAATGAGTGATTCACCACATGTTGAACCTAGTTATTCTCCTCTAGTACAACACTCTCCTGATGTTGTCCTCTTGCTAGTGATCTCGTGATTTCCGTGAGCATAATTAACAAGACTAGATGTGGATGACCTATTAGATGGTTGGAATTGTATGTGCTTTTACTAGTCTTTTTATCTTTTCTTTATCTTTTTCTTTCCTTTTTCTTTCTTTTTTTCTTTTGATTGCATGTGTGTAATGTGATCCCCTGATGCTCCCATCTAATGTTTCTCTATCCGCATTCCTCTCCATTTGTAATTCCTTCATTCTTCTATATGTTGCATAATTTTTCCTTTCATTGGTCTTTTATCTCTTTGCTTTTCCTTTTCATTTTTGTCTTTTTTTTTTTCCCTTTGGGATGAAGCAACAAAACACCCTATGTCTCTTCCATGTTGACCTAAAGTATTTTTCCTTATCTTTTCTTTTCTTTTTCCTTTGATGATGTACATGCTGAGACACCATATGCCCTCTTATATTGACCAAAATATTTTTCTCCTTATCTTTCTTTTTTCTTGTGTTTTCCCTTTGGTGATGATTCAAGGCATCGAGATACATGTCTCTTCCATGTTGACCCAATTTTTCCCTTTATCTCTTTACCTTTTGCTCTTTGTATTTTCCTTTGGGGATGATGCAAGGAATTGAGATTCATGTTTCTTCCATGTTGACCCAAAAAATCTTTTCATTTGTTTTTGGTTTTTTGTGTCATTCATCAAGCTCTTATGTGTATTTTGGATGGTGATAGTTCTGAGCTCTCTTATATTCTTTCCGCAAAGACAGATACTAGCCTCGAATACATAGATACCTTATGTGTTTCTAGGGGGAAACCATTTTTTTCCCTTTTTCTCTTTCTTTTTCATTTTTGATACTTTAAGGTAATTACTCATAGCATGGTGTTATAAATTTCTTTAAAGTGGGAGCATACATTGGCATTAATTTGACATGATTTCATTTGCATTTTTCATTTTCCTTAATGTGTTTTCCTTATTTCATGTGTAATGTGTTTTTCCTCTTTGTGGTGACATTGGGAGTAATTTCCTTCACTAGCATGATCTATCTTAGCATATTACATTCCTATTAGTGGTGATGTGATGCACTATGCTCCCTAAGTAGTGAATCTTTTATCCTCTGATTAGTCCTCTCTTGGAGAAATTAGGCATAATTTCCCCTAATATTAAGACCTTGCATGAACTAAGAAAAATCCCTTTGAGCATCCCTCTTTCTTGTTGCATTTTTCTTTTTTCTACCTTATTAAATTCATGGAGGGATGGCTTTGATATGGTCCCCTGGGACTCACCTAGTGAACAATTAGCTTCACTAGCCCTTGGGAGCTTGCATTTTTGTACTTTATTAATGTCATGGAGGCATGGATTTGATATGGTCCCATGGGGCTCACCTAGTGAACAACTAGCTTCACTAGCCCTTATGATCATACATTTTTATACGTTATTAAATTCATGGAGGTATGGCTTTGATATGGTCCCCTGGGGATCACCTAGTGGACAACTAGATTCACTACCCCTTGTGAGCATGCAATTTTGTAACTTATTAAAGTCATGGAGGTATGGCTTTGATATGGTCCCCTAGGGATCACCTAGTGAACACCTAGTTTCACTAGCCCTTGTGAGCATGCGTTTTGTTTGCATAGTGGACAACGCATTCCACTTGTAAACCTTTTTGGACAAATAGCCTAGACCTGATCCATCATGTTGGATGGCTAGTCGAAGCTTGATCCATTACAGTCCTCCTTTTTCCTTCTTTTTTTTCCTTTTCATCTCTTTGATGGTGTATGTTTGTGATCTGGTTATGGCTTCATATATCATCTGCATGTGTGTTCCTTTTTTCTTATGTTGGTTTGCCATAGGATCCTAATCCTTGGTGCTTGGCCACCCTCTTGATTATTGTCATCCTATCTTACTATCATTTGTACATTTGAACCCATCTTAATTGTGTGGTTGGCTACTTTAGTGTGAGTTTGAAGAAAATTTACCCTCTCACTAAAGTGGGGGCTAAATGTAGTGTAGTAAAATGCATACCCTTGCATTTTCACACTTGTTTGGGACTGCCATGTTTTATTTATCCCTATTTATGTCTTAATTTTTCCTATTTTGCATTCACAAGCCCTACGAATTATATTTTTTTTCTGGCTAATCCTAACATTCTCTAATGCATAAATGATAATTTATATGATGTCATAGGAATGTCCCTAATTTTGTGGTTATGACTTCCACCTAGGGTACCTTTGTCCCCTAAAGTTCTTGGGAACCTGATTTTGAGAGAACTTGAATAAGTCCCTAATAGAAAATTCAGTTCACAAGAGCATTCAAAATAATTTATATAAAGGATTTGAAGCCATCATCAAGATTCAAGAATCATATCAAAGAGTTTCTTGCATCATTTTTGCTGTTGTGCTAACATTTGTGGTGTAGGGTTTTGATTCAAGCAAGCAATTCAAATCCATATCTCTGATTCAATATCCATATCCATTGCATCCATTTCACACAAGTTTTCAGACTTTACAATAAGGGTTTGGTGAGCTATAGAATTGCATGTTGTTCATTCATCATCTCCCTTCATTATTCTATTTAATTTCAATGTTTAATTACCAACAAGGGGTTTGACCAAGGGAAACCCCCATTCACTAACAAATTTTTTTTTTCCCCCTCTCTTGCATATTTGTGATTACAGATTTAGGTTAAATAATTGAAGATCATTTGGAGTGCAAAGTTGCATCACAAATTTTTCATCTTCATGAAAACTCACCTACAGGCCGAATCTGAAAGTTTCAACTCCAAGATTGAGGAGAAGAAATTGCAAACCTGAGCCTATGTGACCACATTCAAAAGTTTTAAATTTTTGAGATGTACTAATATGCCACCTTGGGAATCTTAGTCCTCCTAGGAATATATTGCAGAGATTCCTTTAGATGTTGATTTGGCATCCAAAGATTCTGCATTTGCCTTAAAAAATGGTAGGAGGACTAAGACAATAGTAAAGGTGTCTTTCTCATCCCTAGCATATTTGGACAACTTCTTTGCATTTATGGAATCCTCACAACATCTCCAAACTTCCCAGG
>VDFB02258721.1:0-19093 GCA_007258455.2 Sequoia sempervirens | reverse complement strand
AAGGTTCTTCCATCCTTCTTGAATGAGATGGTGTTCTCTTTCCCATCATAAATGGCACTTTGGTCATATTTCCATGGTCTTCCTAGTAGTAGATGGCATGCATACATGGGTAATACATCACAAACCAACTTGTCTTTATAGCCTCCAATTGAAAATTCCACTATTACTTGCTCATTGACTAAAACACTCTACCCTTTGTTCAGCCATGTGACCTTGTAGGGGTTATTGTGAGGTACCTTCTCCAATTTCAGCTTAGTTACTACCTCCTCTAAGATTATATTGTCTGTTGAACCTGAATCTACAATGACTTTGCACACTTTTCCAAGTATCTTGCACCTTACTCTAAAAAGAGCTCTTCTTTGCTTAGGTTCCTCCTTGACTGGTTGTATGATCAAAACCCTATTAAACATCAAATTCTCTCCTACCTTAGACTCTATATGACTGATTTCAGATGTTTTAGGACTCATGGTGTCCTCTTATGCATAAGCCACTCTCTTTTCATTTCTAGAAGAGGATGCTTTCTCCGGGCACCTATAAGCAGGGTGACCTAGTGGACTACAATGATAAAACTTCATGTAGCAAAATAAAATTTCTCCTACCTACTTCTCTTCCTCTATTTGAACCTCCTTGAGGTCCTCTACCTCTGTTAAATCCTCCTCTTGAAGATGTTTCGCCTCCATGCTCAGTGAGTTTTGATTCTCCATGATTCTTTTGATCATTACCTCTACCTTGGTAACCACCACACTGTCCTCTTTGATCTCTATCTTTGCATTTGCCCTTAGAAGCCTAATCTTGCTTCCTCTTGTTCCTTTCTTCAATCTTGATAGCTGGTTGATAGCATTGGTGGACTATCTTGCGACTTAGTAGAGCCATCTCCTCCTGAATGTTCCATTTCAAGCCATTAAAGTACCTTGCCACTTTTAGACTCTCATCCCCTTTCACATTAGACCTCATACAAAGCTTTTGGAGCTCTTCAGTATAAGTGTTTACATCTTGGTCTTTCTGCCTTAGACTTTGCCTCTTCTTGTGTAGTTGGATCTCACAGTCATCTAGCATATAGGCTTCTTTTACTTTAGCAACCATTCATTTCCAAGTTGATATGGGTTGTTTCCCTTCTTTTTCCCTTTCTATCTGAATAAACTTCCACCATGTCAAGGCTAATCCTCTTAATCTTGACTTAGCAACCTTCACCTTCTGAGCTTCAGTGACACCATCACACTCAAAGTGATTCTCCATGCCTTCTATCCAATCCATGACAAAATTAGGTTCCATTTTTCCACTAAACAACGGTATGCCCTCAAGTCCTTTTCCACTCAACGCCTTCAATGCCTTCAACAAAGGCTCCTCCTCCAAAAGAGGGTCAGGTTTAGGGACTTTTTCTTCCTTTGCAACCTCTTCTTCCTTTGGTATCTTTCCTTCCAACCTAGCATTGTTCAATGCTTTCTCAAGTTGCTCTATTATTTCTTTTAACAACTTGTTGTCCTCCTCTTTTCCTTCAACCATCTTGGCTAATCATGCATTTTTCACCATGATGGGAGATTCACTTGACTCAACTTCTGACATATAAGAAGTTTCCCAAATCTTTAGCTTGCTCTAATACCAATCTGATAGGGAGTGGGGTTGGAGGAATCAATCACTAATTCCTGCTCTAGGCCTTTTTCTTGCAAGACCTCCTTAGTGTTCTACCTCACCAACCTAACCTATAGGCCCCTACTCTATACTAGGTGCCCCTGGTTTTTCTGCCCAACCCCTCTTCTATCAACAAGCTTCCATTCTACCTAGCCAACCTTGGTGCTGCCACATATTCTCCATTGGCCCTTACTCTGCCTTAAAGATCAGATTATCCTCAACCTTCTACTAGATTCTTGTAGGGGTGAGAGGTGTTGTAAAGCTTGAGAAAATATCAAACTAGAATTCATGTTCCAACACAAGACTCCAACCATCCATCACTCTCACCAAACTTTCACTTAGGGTTTGGAAAGGGCTACAAGCCCAAGCCCCAATTAGGCCTCTAAATAGAGTTAAAATGCCTTTTTATCCTAAAACCACCAAAGGATTAGGGTACTTTGCTTAGGGTATGAGTTTCTCATGCCTATGCCTCAAAGATTCCTAGGGTTTTAGCCCTATACAGGCCGTACACTGTCCAAATGCAAAAATGGTCAAGAACCCTAGGGTTTTAAACTGTTCAAATATGTTTTTAGACTATCAAAAAGTTCTCCCACTAATTGGATTGATAAACCATCTTCCTAATCACCATGCATATTCAAGACCTTCCCCTGAATTCTCCAAAAATAATCTCTCCAAGATCTCATTTCCCCTGCAAGTTATGGATTTTTTTATCCAAGTCTGCCCCAACCAGACCTGCACTGGCTCGCCTAGGGCAAAGCTTTACAAGCAATTCCTGCACTACCACAAACCCAACTAGCTACCATAATTACAATGAAGGAGCCTAGACACTATTCCCAAGAGGTCGTACAATTTTTACGGTGGGAAGGTGCTCTAGGACTCCATTCTTCCAAACTGCCTATTACAGGCCTGAAAATGACAAGAAAACAGTCTATTTACAAATAAAAGAAGGAAATGATTTAAAAAGATAGAAATATGGCACTACAAGCTTGTACAATTTCAACACTACAATCTACCAACAAGATGACAGTATTTTTACTCCATTAAAGATCAAAATGAATGTAAAATACAGAAAAAAATTGACTCCAAATGTTGTTTTCTTCAGCTTTACAAAAAGTCACTTTAGCAAAAATGCCTCCAATCCTATCATATTGTTGAAGCATGCCTTAAATAGGCCTACACTACAATTTAGAAGCTTGGGTCAAGCTTTAGGATGACTTAAAAGTGAGTGTTATAAAACACAGTGTGCTTACAAACTTTTGACAACTTTTCCCATTCAGCAAAAGGAGCCTCTAAACGTTTAGAACTCTTGACCTCCTTTTTTTCCAAAGACCAAAAACCACCTTAAGCTCAACACAAAATGGTCTATAAGACCTTATGACAACAAAACAAAAAGGAACTTCATACAAAACTAGTCCTTTCCCAGGTGCTCCTGCACCACATAACTTAGGGAACATTGTTGCCTAATGTCTCTAAGAGAGGACCAATCAAAGAATAGTAGATTCAAAACATAGGGGATGAAATGTGTCACATCAAGCCACTAAGATGAATATAATATGCTAAGAGAGATCACGCTCTTGAAGGACATCACACAAAATGTCACCACAAAGTGAAAGATGCATAACATGAAGTAAGAAGACTACATAATGAAACATGAAATGCAAAATAATAATTCCAATGTATGCCCCCAATTTAAAGAAATTTATAAACACCATGCTATGAGAAATTACTTTAAAGTACAAAATGATAAATGCTAACAATAAGGAGGACATGAGAGCTTAGATGGAAATCCCTATGTCAAGTCATATGTTTCCAAATGAAGCTACATCATGAAAGGGGGGGTTTTCCCAAAAATTAAACACAAAATACATGATGGATCCATGGATTCAGGGTCAGTATGCCTTTGCTACAATGTTTTTAGAGAGCTTGAAATTGTCATCATTCCTTAGATACTCATGAAACAAGAAGAATGACACAAAGAGAGGAAAAATTAAGAAAATTCTTTCGAGTGAAAACGGAAGAGACGTGAGTGTCTCAATTCCCTACATCATCCCCAAAAGGAAACACTAGAAAAATGAAAAAGGGATAAAGGAAATTTTTTTGGGTCAACATGGAAGAGATCTAAATGTGTTGATGCCTTGCATCATCCCCAAAAGGAAAACACAAGACAAAGAAAAATTTTTACGACATAAAGAAGAATGTAGATAAAAATAGAGTATGGGGATTAAATTATGCACATGAAGTCACATAGATAACATGAAAAGGAAAATAATGAAAAAGACTAGAAGGGAACATGTGATTCAACCTATTAGTAGGCCGTTTGTATCCTAATTATGTTCATCATATACAAAAGGAAAAAAACTAGCCAAAGGGAGTACATTCAATGTGCTACTAGGACAAGGCTTTCTAATTCATGCCCCCACTATGTGCAAGACAAGAATGATTCAAGGTAGTTGATGGGAAAGAGCTTCTTGCATTGTGAGTTGCAATGAGTGTAATGTATGTAATAGTGATAATGTTATGATTCTACAACTATTACATGGAAAGGAGGAAAAGGACATGCTTTAAGGGATTATTCCTATTATATCGAACTTCTTAAATATTTATTTTTAAGCATGACACTCATCAGTACTATTTCCAAGAACTCTATGGTATCAACAATGTGAAACATTTACATCTTTAGGATATAGTTTTTACTTTTCTCTCATGGGAGGTAATGTTATAAGTCCCTGGTTTAGAAGTATTTGTAAAGTTCTTTCAATGGTAGATGGTGGACAATGGAATTTAAGTTTCTTTAGTTTGTAAGGCCTTTTTCGCTTGTTGGATTCATTGATTTCTTGAGTTATATGTCAAGAAGGAGGATCTAAGACAATCCTATCATTTGTATAATTATTATGACACATTGGTTGCTCTTTAGGAAAGAGGAAACTTATGTTAGGAGGAGGATCTTGATATCCTAATCCTTTGGTATCTTTATTTGGTATTTTCTCTCAAAGGTGATGAATTTCATGTTTACTTGTTGTATCACATCCTTGTTTGCTTAAGATCGTGAATCCTTTTACATATGTCTCTTCTAGGTTGATTGATGTGTTTGTTACTTTTTTATCATAGGATGGTTGAATGTTTTCTTGAATAAAGGAACTAGGTTTACCTATTGTAGGTAACTTAGGCTTAGTTTGTGTTTTAGTTTCATGACCAAACATCTCAAGTGGTGGGATGATGGGAGGTGTTCGTTTCTTCATGGAAGGATAAAAGGATGCATTAGTCTCAAGGTTTTTAAGGAAATCATTTATGAATTTGTTCATGTTGTCATAATCTTCTCCAATGATGTCAACATCATGAGGAGTTGGTTGAGCATGGGTGAGTTCAATTTCATTAGGGTCATTTCCAAAAGCATAACTTGACACATCCACTAATGATCTCAAGGACATCCAAAGCTTACAAAAGAATATATCCATGATGTAATGTGATGTAATAACCTAGAAATTTGAAATTTAAGCAATGTACAAAATGAAGAAGAATAAGCTAGATGCAATGAAATGAATGAAATAGAAATTTAGTAAACTAAAATAGATAACTAACAAATACAAAAAAAAAGAAGAGTTTTTATTGTTGGAAAATATAGTTCAATATTTGGCATGAGACTAAATTTCCCAAAGGGGCGTATGAGTCCCAGTTAGGGTTTTTTAGGGATTCAAATAAAGATAAATAGTCAACAAAAAAAACCTAGAAATTAGGAAAAACCACTTGTACTGGGACTAAATCACCCAAAGGGACCATCACTAGGTGAACAATGATCAAGGACATAACAATTAAGGTTAAAACCTTAGGAAAATATTAAAAACCTGAGCTTAGATGTACACAAAATATTTTGAAAGATATCAACTCTAATTAAAATAAGGCAATAATTTTAATACAACCATAGGCATGGACCGGGACCACTAGGATCAAGGGGTTGGTAAAAGAATGAACTTGACAACATAAGTCACAACTTAAACTAATAGGGAACCCATAATAATAAGTCAACAACAAATTATAATGTTGGAAAGTACACATGCATAGGAATTATTTAGGAAGGGTTTCTAGCAACATAAACCCTAAAATATTAAATAGAGATGAAACCCTAAGCTCCAAGACAAGGGATCAATCCAAAATTTGTAGAGTTTTGAGATGGAACATGAAGCATTTTTTGGGGTTCCATTACCATGCACTTTAGAAAGGTAAACATACACTTTGAATGCATTGCAAACTTACAAATAGAGATTGATGTCACCTTGTAGAAGCTGAAAAAATACTTTTTGAAAGCATTTCAAGAATTTTTCAGTTGTCAAACCTCAATTCTCTCTCATTTCCTTTAAGCCCTAACTCGACCATCAACATTGCCTTGTATTTTACAAAGTGATTAAATTTTAAGGAAAATGATATCAAAGTATATTAAAAAAACTCAAACATCATTATTTCAACCCTTTTCATTATATTTATCTTGCATGAATATCACAACATCATAATACTTGTCGGTCTAAGACTCTATGGCACCAAGTGCTAAGTCAAGCTTTAAGACTTTAATAATTATTGTTGTATCAATCACATATCAATGATAATAAATAATCACCAACTACCAACCAAAACAATAATCCTTAATTGATTTTCAAATATGTATTGAGGTGAATTCCCATATTGACATCAATTCCAAACTCACCCAATGTCAAAGGGATCAACAAACTACACAAAATCATCTCTGAGATACAAGTATCACAAGTGTTCCAAAAAGATAGAATCGATAAGAAATAATCCAACATGAAAATATTATTAGAACCAAGGTCAACATTGCAGCCTCTCCCTCTTCCATTATATATTTTAGAAAATAGGTTATGCAAGGCTTTGCCAACAATATGATGGTTTTTCACTTAGAATTAAAATGATCAATGAATAGATCTAACCTTCCTTGTCTCATGCAAACCACAAAGGAAAAGCTATTTTGGGTCAATCATAAATAGAAATGGATATGGACACTAGTTCCATTCTGGAAAATATGAAATTAGTAATGAATGAAATGGATAATATTAGCAGTTTCAAGAAATCTAATACTATCTAACATGGTAATTATTTTTTCTCCTTTCTTTATTATTTTTATTTTTATTTATAAGAATATCTAGATTCTCATTCTATAAAACATAGTTTTTTTTTAGAATTATAATTTTTTTTGAAGTGGAGCCCTTGTCACTCCTTTCTACTTAATCAAAATGACAAGACCATAAAAAATTAAGCATGGAAATTTATCTCATTCGTTATCATGGCCTCTAAAGGCTTCAAATATTATTATTATAAGAAATAAAATCAACATAGGGTTTGTGTACTAATAATATTTCTTAAGGTTTACATTGATAAGACATTGAGATCTTGTTTGCAATTGATAATAGGTATTCAATGTATGTAATTCTTGAAAGATTCCTCTACATGGTAAATTTGACTCAAGACAACATAATCTTAAGCTTTCTACTCTTTCTCTATGTATCTAGTAAGTAATGGAATCTAAATCTCTTCTAATTAATGCGACCTAGACTGTACTAATAATGTAGCTTATACTTTCTATTAATGCCCATGAGTCTATAGCTCTCATGAATTCGTGAGCCCCCTATAGATAGTAGGTTATTCCTACAATTTAAATTTGTGAAGGACTAAGTTATTCATTTTGCATAATTAAATTCTACTTTAATTTGATTGTCATAATTTTAATTGATAGTTTAATAAGCACATGACGCGAAAACTATTTAATCTAGGTAGAATTTGACTTCCTTAGCATTATTATATTAAGGGATGGTTATGATATAATTTCATTTATTTATAAGCGAATATGATAAAAATAATTTCCTTACTATAACTCAATTTGGATCATGCAATTAAATTTTAATGGATAATTTTAATTTGATTCAATGGATTTGTAAGCCAATATTACTAAAATTGTTCTCATTATAGAATTAATTTTTAAGTACAAGATTAGATATTGGTTGATGTTTGATTCATCCATTTTTTAGAGTTTCATTTTTTATGGAAAGAGAGTTTTAAAATATTAGTTTGTTCTAGCTCCCTCAACTCCTACAATTGGTACCACTCCTTGACCTAGCTAGTAGCTAGTAGCTACCACCCCTATTTTCATATTATCAAAATTAAAAGAATATATGAGAGGACTATGATATAACAATAAATTATATTTTAGAGGAAATAATCACCACATGGTAATTAATTCATTTAACTAGTATCACTAGGATTCACTAACATTTTATACAAATTTATAGTAATGTGCACAAACTAGCTAGAAAATATATTTTCTCTAAATAAAATATGAAAGCTTATCTGTAAACTCATTAAGTTTTTATTGAATTTTTCAGAGTATTTTCTAAAAAATACAATTATACTGTCATATTTTTAGAATCATACTAGGAGAAGTAAATTATGCTTGTGTGGTGCACCTTAAATATTCAAACTCTTAAATCTCAATCATCTCAAATCTTTAATATTAGACGTAATTCAATATTACACTTTATTTATCCATATCATTAAATTCCTTAAATTAAAATCCACTTACATCAATTTTCATATAAACCCTAATTCTATTTTTAATAAATTTACTTTCAACCACAATTAAACATACTGAACTCGATTCATCTAAACTGTAAATTATATTTAATTTTTCATGATTCTCTGCAATCATATTGACCATATTAATACCTCATCAGGATTTCGAGTGGTTATCCGTCTAACATGTTTTTCTTACATGAATGGTAGAGCCTCTAATATGATTTTAGACGTTATATGCGGTGTGGCTGTGGAGAACGGAACTGAAAGCCAAAAGTATGTTTTTTTGAACATTTTAATATAGAAGCGGTGCTCATATGTCCCCACACACAAAAAGAGAAATTATTCAGACCGTATGGGCAAAATTATCATTTTGTTTATGGAATTATTGAGACAGAGAAAAATATGCAATGGAACATCCGTAGTATACATGGATGATCCAGCTATATCCTATCTAACAACTGTTTTTTTTTCTTTTTATAGTTTTTTTGTTAATTTTTTTTTTTTTTAATTGCATGAAAGAATTGCAATTAAAGAATGGAATAAAACAACAGAGCCATGACACTCCAACTCTTTTAAGAGGGGTGGAGGAATTGGCTAGTTGGGGACACGACACTGTTTCCTTATCTCTCCCTGCGATCCTGTCAACACGTCAATTGCACCCATCTTTACCATTGCCCTTCCAAAGTTTTTCCTCCAAATTGTGGGATACTTGGCGTTTATCTTAACCTGTCTGGAGGTGGCATCTTTTGACATCAACGTTTGATCAGATTTCAACAGTCCACGCTTGTATTGCAAGTCTACGTAGTAGTTCACATCCAAATTACTGGGAGTGAGAGGATCCAGTGGAACAACGATGTCTGTTGAAGCCGAAGGGGGGCATTTGGCTTTGAGCTGAAGAGCATAGTTAGAGTCCATGGAAGGGTCTTGACCACCCCTGCCGCTGAAGTTGTAAAGACGATCTCCGGTGAATGAATCACAGTGAGAAACCCCAATCGAATGGGCCCCTGCAAGAGCAGTCAGATAATTTATATAAGATATAATCTATAGGCGATTCAATGAATTCATTTAGCGTGATTGGGGACTATGACGGTGTACCTGAGAGAGTGACCATGTCCTCCTGCGACAATTTCTTTGAAGCAAAATTTTTTGTCAACTGCTTTACGTTAGATGAGGGAAAAGGAACATTTTCTGCGACCTCTGATTCGCGAGATATCCTTCCGTCTCTTCGTCCGCCTTCAACCGCCCAAAATAATCCACCAGCCTGAATTTGCATTCATTGTGATATATGGTAAGCTATTATTGCTCTATTATTAGTGTTGCATAATCCTAACTTTATTTTTAATCGAAATAATACATACTTGGTAAGCACTATCTCTTGCAGCGAAAGCCACTATGTCGGCACAGGAAACGACACCGGCACATTTGGCTTCCAGTTTGGACTTGGCTTCATCAATTATTTCGTAGCCACTCAGGCTTGGGTTATTTACCGGCGAATCCTTCTCCGCTTTGTTGTCTCCTATGGAATCAAGGAGAATCGATCCATCGCAACCCTGAAATTCATCACCGATCACTGTTTTTAATATATATTCTTACATAATCAATCATGATTACAATGAAATAAAGCATGGAATTCAAGGTAAGCCTATTGCAGAATACTTACTCTTACAAAGCAATCATGGAAATGCATCCTTATGAGTCTAGCTGCTACACCAGAATTAGCTTTAACAGCTTTGGCAACAGTTTCACTGATAATATCCTCCGCCTCAGGGCATGTATGGCGATAATAACCCACCTTCAACCCATACCCATTAGCTGTAGAAGACAAAAATAATAGGACCAAGGGAATAACCAGCAGACTCGATTCCATTTCAGTTTAGAGTAGCTAAACAGTAGTCAGGGTTGTGTAAGATGAGAGGAGAGAGTTAACAAAAACGCTGTTGGCTATGCTGTATAGGATAGTAGGATGTGGTATTTAATACCATAATCTACGGATTGACTTGATCAAGTCAACACGGACTGCAGAATGTGACCAAGCCTCCTTATGTCTGTCCTCCTATTCTGAGCATGTAAAATATATGATATTTCCATTTTAACTTTAGGTAAACTTGACATATCAGCAACGGTTGAAGCAACACATTGCAGCTTATTTTGGGTACCTCGGACTTATCTACTGTCTCGGTTCATCTGGATTTTGATTTATAGGAATAACGTATTGCATGAAATCGATCATAACAAAACAAGGAAATGCTGGATTAACTACGAGTTTACTGTGCTCCTTCAGATTTATTCAAAGAGAGTAGTTATACACACTTTGAAGTTTCCTTCCATAAATCGACTCCGTCAATAATGACGTAAATATTTGAACAAGTTTGACAAATTTTATGTAAATATTTGAACAAGTCTGACAAATTTTATGTAAATATTTGAACAAATCTAACAAATTTAATGGAAATAGGCAGATCCTGGTAATTTTCGTTGAATGGTTCCGAATTACGTCTTCTTGAATACAACATTTTATGATGTCAAAATTGTGTTTGGAATGACCTTAATAAAATAGATATTCCTATAACTTAATATACAAAATAAATAAATAGCAGATATATGTCTTTTGACAAAGCGGCTAAGCAGAAGATCCTTTTATTTCCAGCCCCGTGGAAGCTACGTTATCCAGCAATGCTTAAACGCCTTAAATTTGTGAGTTGCCTATGAATAGTAAGTGTTTTGTATTGGTTGACGTGGCAAATGTACCCATTCAAACCTTTTAATATGATAGAAGTTTGAAATAGACCTCTCTTCACTCCTATTGTTTCTAAGCTTTGACTTTGGGTACACGTGGGTTAAGTTTGCATCAAACAGCATCTTAAGAAAACTAATAATATGTTGGTCGTTGTTTCTTGAAATCATATAAATTGTATTTTGAATAAGGTGTTTTTAATAATTGTATTTTAATTGGATCAATTATGGGTTTAAATGTTGAACACGATTTTTTTATATAAAAAAGTTTTGATTGAATCAACAAAACAATTATAAAATTTTGATTTTAAAGAGTTATTTTAAAAGGCCGAGCCATTTTTATTATTTAAAAAAGATTTTTCAAAATCAGTATTATTTTCACATTTGCTAAATATTAAATATAATTATAATTTCAAGTTGAATAATTATTTTGATAATATTTATATATTAAGAAATTTACTAAATGATATTAGATTCATATTGTATTTAGTATAATCATGTTTTTTTGTTTAATTTGATTGGCATATATTATTACAATGCAGACCTAAATGTTATTGGCTATAGTAATAAAATCACTGGAGTTGAAATATGAAACTATATAATATTTATTTGTGTGTATTTGATTCTTAACATGACAAGTTATAGTACAATTGTTTCATTCTATGTCATCATATGATAAGTGATGAGTTATATTTCTTAAATGAGAATTGTTGTTCACTTCTATACACTCTAAATTAAAAAAATAGTTTTTCTTAACAAGATGGTTAGAGAACCCCCAGCTAACAAGAATGTCACATAAATTAGAAGGCAAATAATTCATTATGTCAAGTATAATTGCAACATAAGCTTAGAAGGTATTATTTGAAAAGAATGAGGGTTTTTATGAGAGATGAAAATAAATATCTTGCAAGACCTATTATCATAGATCAAAAAAAATTATTTCAGCTCTATCAATATATGGCATAATAATGGTAAATATTATGTAGGACTTTTAAATGATCAAACAAACAATTCAAACACAAGCATTCTAATGGAATACATAAGAAGTTTCAGTTCGAAAAATTAAGATACTACACAATTGTATCCACATTTGGTAACAAATCATAATGATTGCTAACACCATTATTTATGTAATATGTTGGTTTTAATCATTGTGTAGGACAAAAATATTAATGGTGCAAGGCATTCTAAATTATGAAAACCTCTTGTACAATATTCATATTATACTAAATAATTTATGGTGTTAAGAAATTAACCTAAGGGATGGTACATCCAACATTTCTTATAATATTGCATTGTGTAAGGCGAAGCATTTGGTGAACTATGATTTTGTATTGGAAAAATCAATATATTTTGAAAAAAAACTATCTATTGCATACCTTCTCCTAGCTGGTTACAACTTTACAATATGCCTACATAGGAGTTCAAGAGAAAAATGGGGTGTGTTCCATATGATATTTTATAGGGTAAAAAACATGGTGCAAAACTACAACGAAACTAAGTTTGGTTGGTGATTTTTTTGATAGAATTATGATGAACCATCCTAAAGATTCTTAGAATCTAGAATAATGATAATTGGAAATCTTTAGTTCCTATCAACAAAAGGAGGATATTATTTTATCTCTCAAGATATAGTACACTGTTTATTCTAAGTAAATTAGCTACCTAGTCCAATATGATCTCTCATAAAGAGCAATGCACATCCATATAAAAAAATAATAGTGTAACATTATTCATACCTTTTATATTCAAGTTCACTCAATTTATGGCATACTCTCAACAAGGGAAGATAAATTAATATAAAAGGAATCACGTTGTCACAAAAATCACACATATGATGTATCATTAAAATATTATTTTTAGGAAATTAGAAGAAAAAGAAAATAAATTCCTCCCTTACTTTTCAAATCATTTGATGAAGGGGGATACAAAAATTGTGCTTTGTGAAAATATGCTAGAGAATATAATTAAAAAGTGATGATCCATTAGTTTAATAAATGTAGGCTAACAAAAATATTGGAGTTGTTTGGTTTCCTTCACATCTAATCAATTGAATAATATAATATGGATGTTAACTAGCCATTATTTTTATATATCTTATAACATTGGCTTACAAACTATTCATATGAAAGTGTGTAATTTTCTACATGGAACCCATAAAACAATAGCTCAAATGGACATGGAATATTTTCTTATTGAAATATGGGTTATAACACTTACAAAAATTTCATTCAACTAGGCACCCTAGGTCAACACATGAGGTCTCATTAGAACATGATGTCACACAACTAAAATACTAATGCAACACAACACCCCTTAGACTATTATGATTGTTGATCTAACCAAAAATATATCAATCATGAAAGATTTCAACCATTTGATGTCTTCACAAGACTAAGTAAGCAACCTCCCTAACCATAGGTTTAACAACTAGGAAAATTTAGAAGAAGGCACACAAAACAATGCACTCCTTAGTGATCACACATAAGGACATGCTTAGAATGCCATTATACCCCTAAGACTATCAGGAATAATTTTTTTATATGATTTCGGACCCATATGAGGCCCCAAAACACTTTCTACTTTAGCAGAGTACTAGATTGGCACATTCAAGGACCTGTACTTAGATCCAATATAAGGGTTAGATCCAATATAAGGGTGCTTGTGTCCTTCAATGTGTGTGTTCCTATAGGGGCACAAATGTCATGGTAAATGAACTTTCTTGGACTAGGGAAGGACCTATAAGACCCCCCAAATACTAATAAGAAACCTAAATGACTATATTACACCCTAATGACTCCAAAAAATCAAAACATGTTTGTGACCTGTCAAACAGAGATTTCAATTTCCTTGATCATGGGACACTACCAACACATGAAGGAGAAGATCCAAGGAAGAAGTGAAACTACCTTCCTGACACCCCTAACTCCTTTACTAAGAAATAAAACACGTAAGAAAATGAATAAGGTCATTGACCAAAATTTGAATTGAAATTTACAATTGTAGGAGCCAAGTCTGCAATAACAGGGGTGAACCCATAGTTATGAAAATAAGTTACAAAGTTTCATGTTCAAGTGTATAATCATTATATCTCGATAAGAATCTAGATTACTATAAGCAATAGATGAAAAATTAGATATAATTGATTGTGAGTAAAATAATAAAGTAGAAACTAAATGCAGAAATATCATTTATAAGTCCATAGAGACAAGGAATGCAATGGTGTTCCCTTCCATCCTAAAGTTATGGTAGATCCATTTGGCTCCAGAGGAAAGCATTCTGCATGTTGAAATTGGTTGATCAATAATCTAGCATGATACCATGCCTGATAGCCAAAGCTCATTTCCTTAAATCCTAACTTCCCGAAGAAACTCCTCCACCTATCCATCTAACATGTCTCACTCTTCTATAACCCTGCTCGTAAGCTTTCATATTTATTATTTGGTTCCCACACAATACACTTGAAAACAGAAACTGAGAAGAATATTTTTCTTTCTTATTATTTACAATGAATCTGTACAGGTTCATATACATCTCTAGATCCTACAATCATGCTGTGTGCATTATGCATACAGCTACACTATCTACAAGATAGGAAAGTATCCGAAAATAGTTAAGGAAAAAATCAGAAGACAGCTTAGGAAAGAATCAAAAAAATAAGAATATCGCAACACTCCCCCTCAAGCTGGTGCATAGATGTCACACATGCCCAACTTGCCCAAAAATGTCGAGAACACTCGACTTGAAACTACTTTGGTGAGAATATCGGCCAACTGATCCTCTGATCGAATCGTAGGTAGCTCCACAATCTTCTCATCTAACTTCTCTTTAATGAAGAATCTGTCTACCTCCACATGCTTTGTACGATCATGTTGAACTGGATTATGAGCAATATCACAAGCTACTTTATTGTCACAATATAGTTGAATTGGCCGCCTAGGCGGATAGCCCAAATCTATTAGGAGAAGTCTTAGCCACAACGCTTCACATACTCCAAGTGCCATACCTCTAAATTTTGCCTCTGCACTTGATCGTGCAAGAACATTCTATTTTTTGCTTCTCCATGTAACGAGATTACCTCCTACAAAGGTGAAATAACCTGAGGTAGAACGCCTGTCATCTACTACTCCAGCCCAGTCAGCATCAGTATATGCATCCACATTTTGATAATCCTCCCTTTTAGTGAATAAAATTCCTTTTCCAGGAGCAGACTTCAAATACCTCAAAATGCGCATAACTGCATTCATATGTTGCTCTCCAGGATTATGCATAAACTGGCTAACAATACTCAATGCATAGGCAAGGTCTGGCCTTGTGTGTGCTAAGTACATCAATCTTCCTACAAGTCTCTGGTATCTTCCTTTATCAACTGGTACCTGATTAGACTCAATACATAACTTCAATCTTTCTTCCACTGGTGTATCAGCTGGTTGACATGCTGACATACCAGTTTCCTGTAACAAGTCTAAGGCATACTTTCTTTGAGACAGAAAGATCCCTTTATCAGATCGAGACACTTCAATCCCAAGGAAATATTTTAAGGGACCGAGGTCTTTCATTTCAAATTCTCTGGACAAGTAAACCTATAGAGCCTTCCTTTCTTCAGGATCATTTCCTGTAACCACCATGTCATCCACATACACAATAAGTACAGTGATCTTACCCTGTTGTTTCTTTAGGAATAAAGTGTGGTCTGAATTGCTTTGATGGTAACCAAAGGCTTTCATAGACTTTGTGAATCTTCCGAACCACGCCCTCGGAGATTGTTTCAATCCATATAGTGACTTTTGTAATCTGCACACCTTCTGACTATGTATTTCTGGTATCATGCATCCGGGTGGGAGTTCCATGTAGACTTCTTCGGACAACTCTCCATGTAGAAAGGCGTTCTTCACATCAAACTGTTGTAATGGCCAACCCAAGTTCGCAGCTAGAGACAACAAGACACGTACTGTATTGATTTTAGCTACAGGTGCAAATGTCTCTGTATAATCAATCCCATAGGTTTGGGTGTACCCTTTTGCCACCAGTCTCACCTTAAAGCGTTCAATTGTACCATCTCCTTTGTACTTCACAGTATAAACCCAACGACATCCAACTGGTTTCTTTCCTGGTGGACGGTCAACAAGTTCCCAGGTTTTATTTTCCTGCAATGATTTCATCTCCTCATTCATAGCGGCTTTCCATCTTGGGTCAGCTAAGGCTTCCTGCACATTGTTAGGAATAGATACAGTAGATAACTGATTTACAAATGACTGATTTGATTCTGACAAACGATGGTTAGACACATAATGACTCATGGGATATCTAACTTTACTAGAAAATTCAGGTTCATATGTGGGTTTAGGGATACCTCTGGTGAGACGCTGTGGTAGCTGTTTTCTAGATGGTTCAGGAACATCCTCAGTAAGCGATTGGTGTGGTGTATTGGCTGCCTGTGGGGTGAGGGACTCAGACGAAGGTGGAGCCACAACTTCTATTTCCACAACTTCTGTTTCTGGGTGTTCATCACTATTTTGATCCAAGGTTATATCATACACCTCCAGTTCACCCACTTCTTGATTAATAGGTTCAGAGAGTTCCACTTCTTTAGAGATGTCTAAGTTACCCACATCTTCAGAGATGTGATCATCATAGTGTAGAGTCTGAATTTCCTTCTGGTACTCCCCCTGAAGTTCAGGCTCAGAGGAAAAATACATCGAGTCTTCATGAAAAACTACATCCAATGTAATAAACATTCGTTGGGTTGGAGGATGATAGCATCGGTACCCCTTTTGATAAGTAGCATATCCTAGAAAGACACATCGTAGTGCTCGAGGAGATAACTTGTTGCGCTGATGCTTATGGAGGTGTACAAATGCTACACAACCAAAGACGTGAGGAGGTAAATTTGGTACAGCTGGAGCAACAACCGCCTCAGCGAGAGCCTGGGATGGTGTCTAGAAATCAATAGTGCTGGAGGGTACCCGGTTAATCAAATATGCTGCAGAGGTAAGTGCTTCACCCCAATAAGACAACGGCATATGGGCTTCTATCAACGAAGCACGGACAACCTCCAACAAGTGACGATTTTTTCTCTCAGCCACCCCATTTTGCTGAGGTGTATTGGAACAAGTAGTTTGATGTATAATTCCGTGTGCTTCCAGATACTGCTGAAGTTCAGAACTCAAATATTCACCTCCATTGTCACTACGGAGAACCTTAACTTGTGCATTGTACTGAGTACGAACCATGTTATAAATTTTTTGAAATAACAAGTTCACTTCACTTTTAGACTTCATTAAGCACACCCAAGTCATTATGGTACAATCGTCAATAAAAGTAACAAACCAACGTGATCCACCCAATGTAGTGACTTTGGACGGACCCCAAACATCAGAATGTATGACCATAAAGGAACTAGACTTTTATTCAAAGTTAATGGAAAAGAAGCACGATGGCTTTTTGCAAGTTCACAAACTTCACACCAGAAGCTAGAAACAACAAATTTTGCAAATAAACTAGGAAATAATTTCTTCAGGTAACCAAAGGAAGCATGCCCCAGACGTCGATGCCATAACCAGATTTCAGATTTATGCTTCTCCCCCTCAGAGTTATCCACCATTAGAGCTTGACGCAATTTGTCCGAACTCTTTGACACCAAGTCCAAGTAATACAACTTCCCTCGCCTAACACCACAACCAATCGTTTGCCTCATTCGGATGTCCTTAAACACACAAAAATCAGGCCAGAAAATTACAACACAAAGTAAAGTAGCAGTGATTTGGGAAACTTACAACAAATTGTAATCCAAAGATGGAACAACTAAAACAGAATCTAGATTCAAAGTATCAGTGAGAGGTAAGGGTCCTTCTCCAATAACTGGGGCCGAAGAGCCATTGGCAGTGGAAACAAATTTTTGTGAGGACGGTTTAAGAGATGAGACCTGTCTAGAATCAAACATAATATGATCCGTAGCACCAGAATCAATTATCCATGCACTATTAGGAACAAGTGCAGACATATTTAAAAACTTACCACCATTACCTACTGTTGTTGCTAATGCTGAGATCTGTCCAACAGCATCATCCTCTGTCTTTGTTTCAACAAACGCAGCACTGGAGGTCTTTTTGGAATTCTTCTTCCGTGAATCACGGCTACGATCCCACCATTTTGGATACCCCACAAGTTCAAAGCAGTGACTTTTGGTATGACTAGTTTGATTGCAATGGGTGCATTTGTTGGTGGATTTATCAGCACCATTAGTGATCTTAGGCGTGCTTTGAGAAGGCCGGTTTTGATTAGATCAGTTTTGGGTCACCATGGCTGAAGCTTCAGCCTTTTCTGGTTCTCCAATCATCGTTGTGTGTCGAACAAATTCACGGCGGACCAATGCATAACATGCTTCTAATTCAGGAATAGGATCCTTTCTCAAAATTTCACCGCGGACTTGTTCGAAATCACCATCTAATCCAACAAGAAAAATATGCACCCTTTGTCGCTGAACTGATTTTCGGTAAGATTCAACATCATTCTCACTTTCCATGATCACCTTATCACGATGATCCAACTCACCAAAAATCTCGGTTAATTCTCCATAATACACAGAGAGTGTTCTGCCATTCTGTTTGGCAGAGAAAGCCCTCTGATTCAAGCCAAATACCTGCAGTTCATCTGCTCCATCATAAAAAGCCTTAGAAAGGGCTTTCCAAATATCTCGAGTAGTGGGTAAGCGAATGTATCACTTCATAATTTCTGGGGACATAGACATCAACAGCCATCTCTTGACCTTTTGATTGTCTGCATACCACTTCTCATATCCATCATCCTTCTCGGTAGGTGGCTGTGAATTACCACGAATGAAAGAGAGTTTCTCCTTCTCAGCAATATGCATCTCCATGATTTGAGACCACAAATCATAGTTTGTTTCATCGAGTACAATCCCTGCATTGAAGGATGAACCTTCGAATTGAATAATAATGGGAGCAGATATGGGCTGAAATACTTCTGAATCTGAATCGCCCATGGTTCAATGAAGGGGAAACAAATGATTCAAATTTCGTAGCTCTGATACCAACTTAAAAACAGAAACTGAGAAGAATATTTTTCATTCTTATTATTTACAATGAATCTGTACAGGTTCATATACATCTCTAGATCCTACAATCATGCTGTG
>VDFB02258720.1:0-41802 GCA_007258455.2 Sequoia sempervirens | reverse complement strand
GAAGACTATTGCAATAAAAGAATGGTCAAAACCTAGAAATATCAAAGGGTTGATAGGATTTTTGGGTCTAAAAAGATACTATAGAAGATTTATTCATAATTATGCTTGTATCACAACACCCTTAATAAATTTATTAAATAAGGATTCATTTTCATGGTTAGAGGTAGCCACTCAGACCTTCTAACAACTAAAAGAAGCTCCCACTTCAACCTCACTACTAGCTACCCTAGACTTTTCTAAAAAATTTATGGTAGAAGGTGATGCTTCTAGACATGGAATTGGGGCAATGCTAATGCAAGAAGGGAGTCCATTAGAATTTGAGAGTAGAAAAATCAAAGGAAAAAACTTTCTAAGGCCCAAATATGAGAAAGAAATATTAGAATTATTCATGCAATTAAAAAATCACACCAATATTTAATGGGAAGGAATTTCAAACTCAAGACTGATCATAAGAGTCTAAAATATTTCTAGAACGAGTATCCTCTTCAAAACGACAACAATGGGTTACCAAGATGTTAGGATATGACTTTGAAATCATTTATAAAAAGGGTAAATAAAATATTATCGTTGATGCCCTTTCTCAAAAACAAATAAAGGAATTAAATATTTATGTCATATCCTTAATACAAGCAAAATGGTTAGAAGTTGCATGAAAAGAGTGGAAAATAATCCTCAAATACATAATCTCATTCTAAAACTTCAACACGACCCATGTCTTCTTTCAATAAGTATGTTTGGAAAGAAGATTCATTATAGTACAAAGATTAATTTTATGTAAAAAATTCCAATTTAAAACAAGACATATTATCTGAAATACTCGACTCACCAATAGGAGGACATTCAAGGTTTTTAGAGATCTATCATTGTATAAAGAAATATTTATTTTTGGAAGGTCTAAAAGGAGATGTCAATAAATTTGTGGTTGAATGTTTAATATGACATAGAAATAAAGGTGAAAATATAAAGACTTCAAGCCTCTTGCAACCTTTAGGCATTCCAACACAATGTTGGAAGGAAATATCAATGGACTTCATTATAGGTCTACCAAAATCTAATAATCTTGATGTAATTTTTGTTGTTGTCGATAGAATCACCAAGTATGCACATTTTTTTGGACTCTCTCATCCATTTCAAGAAAGTATCATGGTAAAAATATTAATGGAAGATGTACAAAAACTTCATGGAATTCCTAAAATCATAGTGAGTGATCATGACCCTATATTCACTAGAATTTTTTGGACAAACGTATTTACAACATGGGGTACAAAACTAGCACATAGCTCCTCTTATCATCCACAATCAGATAGCCAAACAAAAATTGTGAATAAATATTTAAAAGGATATTTACATTATTTTTATTTTGATAAACAAACACAATGGTCCAAATGACTATCATTAGTAGAGTGGTGGTACAACACATCATTTCACACATCCACTAGAATGACTCCATTTGAGGCACTTTATGGCGACCCTCCACCATATACTACTTATTTACAAGCTCATTCCAAAGCTCGTGCAGTAGAGGACCATATTCAACACCAACAAAAAATAATATAAATCCTTAAGGATAATTTAGTTATGGCTCAAAATTGAATGAAACAACAAGCTAATCATTATCGTAGTGAGAAGCATTTTGAAGAGGGAGATTGGATATTTCTTTTATTACAAACTCAAATAAATGAATTTTCATTAAAAATCATAAGAACATGACACTCACACCTAAATTTTATGGTCCTTATAAGGTTATCCATCAAATATAAAGTTTAGCTTATAAGTTAGAACTATCACCCTCTTCTAAAATCCATTCCATCTACCATGTTTCTTGTTTAAATAAAGTAATAAGTAACAATATTCCAATCCAATTAGGATTTCTAGAGTTAGATGAAGGAAATTTTATTTTAGAACTTGAGAAAATTATTGAGAAAAGAGTGAAACAATTATGAAATAGATCTATCTTTGAGTTGCTAATCAAGTGAAAGAATATGCCAATTGAAGATGTCGCATGGGAAGATGAATAATTCACACAAAAGAATCCAAAATTACTAAGCATTGAGGATAGTGCTTTTTTGAAGGGGAGGGGCATGTTAGATTCTATCTAATGTTATGGCCCTAGAATATCATATATCCTAAGAATATAAAATATATTCCTAATTATAATGAGTTAAACACTTGTGACATGTTTAACATTAACAATTGTTTTAGTTAATACCTTAAATAATCATTATTAGGATGAAGTGGTATGTTTCTACATGGTTAAGCCTATAAATAAAGGGGAGATGTTCCTCCCAAATCATCATATAATCAATTATTCAATTCATATCATATTTTTTATTGTTGGTAAAACCCTCAAAGTGGTCTACTATATTTTTGTTTTTTAACAAATATTTCCAAGAAATCTCATAACACAAATAGTGATTTAGACCTCATGTCTATTCTAGAGGTTGGTGTGATTAAGATTCACTATTAAGGTGGTAGGATTCAATGGTGCAACTTAAAGCTATCATTGCTTGGTATTTCCATTGGTGATGGTTCCTTCTAGTTGGTGGTGGTGGGGTTATAGATACTACCACTCAACCACCCCTACTATAGTATTTGGAATATACTATGCAAGTGTAATCCTATGTGTTATACCAATTTTAATAAATAATGTATAGTTCATATGCCTATGCAAAGGTTGTATAATCTCTCTTGATAAATTTTATCTCACATGTACTTCTAACACAAAATTTTAGCAATATTTCTATGAAAATAGATGTTTTTGGGCTTTTTGAAAGCAATGACGGGGGTTTGACCTCAAAATGTTAAAAAATGAATAGTTAACTTGATGTAATGAGAAAACCTCTACTTAAAAATAGGAATCCTAGAGTCTAAATCAAGGGGGGAAAAGGCAATCTTAATTTTTTTTAGCCTCCCAAATGCTATGAAAATTTTGACTATGTTTACATGATTACGAAAATGTTACAAACATTGAGAATCTAGAAATCACAACTACAAACTTAGGAGTTAATTATTCTTTGCAAACTAGTCTAATTCTCTAGATCATTTGATAATGAAAAAGAAGAGAAAATTGGGTCTTAGGAAAATACACATGCAAAGTGATTAAGTCCCTCAAAACTAAAAATTCTACCTTAACACCAAAGTTTTGATACCATATTAGAATCTATAAAATAGAGAAAAACCTATAATCTAACTCTTGTAAGGAAATATAAACTATGACACTATAAATATTAATGATTATGAAATCAAATTAGCATAAAAAGTTATTTTCCTAATAGAAAAATATATATGTTCACAGAGAAAAGTAATATTAAGAAAATTTACAAAAATATAAATTAGATAGAGGAGGATACACACACACACATAAACCTCTTAGATACATGATCCGAGAAATTACAAGTCCAAGAAGTATGAGTTAAATCTCAATCAAGAGGTGAATTAATTCAATTTAATCGAGGTAGTGGTGGCACTTGTGTACCTCAAGTCAAGGTGTACACATGTCACTATTAGCTACCTAGGAGGGAATAATTAAATATCCGTATTATCCCAAGTAAACTTATTGAACAGATGCAATATCATAATTAGGATAGAACACATCCAATGTGAGTAAAATAGTACACCAGTAGAGCCCATAAACCAAGGACCACTTAAAAAATTGGTTATATCTCCTCTTTGATTGAAAAGGTTTCCATGAAAAAAACCCTCTTACAAAAGGATATATTGGTATCACCATTGATTGATGGTCTCCATTCTTTATCCACCTAAATAGCCAATGATTTATTAAAAAGTCAAGCATGAATAAACATGTCCACCAAACTTACCTTGTGCTAGTTGATAAGTAGGCATGTTGATTCTCCTATGAGAGTTTCAATAAAAAGAGGCTCATCCCATTTCTATCCCATATAAAGAAATATTTTGTAATAATAATAGGAGGATTCACTATAGATAAGGAGGAAGGGTTTGGAATGTCAACACCCAAATATATTGTAACATTGTGATACAAAGAAAGGTTCATTAGGAGAAATGACTCAGTAGCTACTCACCCTAACTTTGCGCACTCTAAGCTCTTAGACAATACGTCGGATTTCCATTATTTATTTTATAGTTTCTTCATATGTGATTTAAGAGCTTAAAGCTATTGTTTTAGCTTTTGAATAGTTACCATGAATGTAGGAGGATTTATTATATGCACAAAGGTAAAAAAGTGGTCATTTAGAAGTAATGTCTTATACATATTCATAGACACCCTAATAACCATGTGCTACAACCACCAAAAAATTTACATGACTGATTCAATACATATTCCTCTAATAAATGTTTTGACCATTACCTATGCACAAATGCCCCACTAACCGTGTGCTATGGGTAACAATAAAGTTGCACAACTCTTTCAATTAAATATTCAAATTTTAACTACTGGAAATACAAATAGATGACTATTGATCCATGTAAATATTTTTAGTGAACTTTTTATTATCATGTATTAGTGAATGGTTATTAGTATGTGGGCGGCTACTAGATCTTTAGAAAGAGAAAACCGATGGGGACTAAACGTCGGCAGCATGGTGTGATGTGAAATGAAGTTTTTAAGTGTGCACATGAAATTATTGTCTTGGAATTTGTATGTTTCTCAGACCACTTCAACGGATCAATTATGAAAAGCAGTCTGATAGTGGGCGGAGTCTTGTGAGGCGTTTCTTATATGAAATAGACAACCTATTTTTTCAGATCAAGTGTTGAAAATGCTTTTTCGCTGTTTTCCGCCGTTTCTTTTGTCTCAGTCCAGTCCTCGGACGGCGCCAAACATTAAATTCGAAAGAGACGTAGACTATCAGTCGCCTTTATTTAAATCCATCCTGTCAGCTTGAGTTGGTGGCCTTTGTAGTAGCTTGGGTAAATTCCATCATCTACTTCAAGTGTAAGTCATTATAAGTTCAGTAGTGAATGTGTAGTTGACTAAAAACAAATAAACAATTATATATATATATGTATATGTATGTATATATATGTACACATATATACATATATGTACATGTGTACATATATATACATATATATAATGTGTATATGTATATATATACATATACACATTATATATGTATATATATATATACATTATATATATGTGTATATGTATATATATACATATACACATTATATATATACATATATATAATGTGTATATGTATATATATACATATACACATTATATATATATGTACACATCTGTATATATATATATACATATATGTACATGTGTACATATATACACATATATATAGATGTACATATATATATATATACACATCTATGCATAGAATCATATAGATATATATACATATACGTAGATGTACACTCGTGACACACTGTATGTTGCATTGCAGTCCTAAGTCTTCCAGGCCATACATGTTGATGTTTTTGTTATTGACAAACATGTTTATGCTTCAATGACATGACATGTATATGGTTATTGCCCCAATGTTTTGTCCGGTTTTAAGATTACACATCATGCATTATCTCCTTGTTTCAATAAACCTCTACCAATAATTTCTCCTTGCATTTTGCAAAAAATAACACTGATTTATCTATTTTCCTTCACTTATCTTGTCAATTTCTCATCACCATATGGATGTTGTGTATGGTTTCATTATATTGTGAAATTATATCAGTGACTGTGAAGTAATTACAATTCAATTTGGGTATAGGCTTTCTTTGTTTCAGTAATGCCACTACACATAGATTTATGTGTCTACATGTATACACAAAAACAAATATACATATACATATGTATACGTATAAGTATATATACACACATACATATATGTATATACACATTATTTTCCCTGTGGACTTCTTTCTACCTTCCTCTCCATCCCATGACACTCTATGAAGGCTCCTCTTCAATGTGTACTCTCCTCTGCTCACAAGTAAGACACCCAAATCCTTACATTTTACAGGTATATTAATAATTTTTTAATAATTCCTACGTGCAGTTTGTTGTGTTTTTTATCATTTATCTTTATGGAATCGAGGGTTTCATTGAAATGATTTCTTTCACTTTATGCTATGAAATCATTACATAGAATATGAAATAAAATAGAACATTCTCTAGCTTTATTCTAAATCCCTAGTTTATAATCGTGAAATTTAATGCATATAGTGTTATTGTCCCAATTTTTTCATTGGTTTCAAGATTACACATCATGCATATTTTCCACATGACATATATTGTCGACCCATAATTTCTCCTTACATTTTTGTAGACAATGATATGATTTAATATGTTTTCCTCCACTTATCTTATCAATTTTCCATTATTGTATAGATGTCATGTATGGTTTCATTATATTGTGAAATTATTTTACTGATTGTGAAGCAATTACAATTCTATTTGGGTATAGGTTTTATTTCTTTGAGTAATATGTCACCACAGATATATGTGTCTATATGTATATATACGTGCAAAAACACATATATACATATACATATGTATACATATAAGTATATACGAAAAACACATGCCTATATATATGTATGTATATATACATCCATATATATCTGTACACATATAATTTTTAAAGAAGGGACAATGCACTATTTGATTTAAACAAGTAAAACCCAGGATTACATGAATTTGTTTCTATATATTCACGACACACATTGAATGTTAGAATGTAGTCTTAAGCCTTTCAAATCATACATGTTTATGTTTCTAATATTGAAAAATAGTTTTATGCTTCAATAACAAGTAATATTGGTTTTACTATGGGTACAGGTAAAGTAAAAATTATGGCACTAGGTAAAAAGGGAAATAAATCAATAGGAAGAGGAAGGTGATCAATTAGAGTAACTCATGGGGTGCACTTCACTAATGCACAATCTACTTAGGAAGTGACTATAATCCTCAACTAAGAAGTAGTTGTTCCTAATTGTGTAGAAAAAAAACCAACACAACTCAGGTCGAACCAGATGTTGAACCACTTGTTACTATTAATGAATCACTCAATGTGCACCTACCCTCACCTATACCCATTAGACAGTGCTCATTCACTTATATGAAAAGAATAGTTTCTAGTATCAAAGACAAGAACATGTCAATTAGTTCTACATTAATCAAGTGGGTATCTCAGCTAGTAGTTTGAATTTAAAAAGAACATTGGGTGAGTCACAACTGTTGTTGTGAATCCTAACCACCATTTTTATCAAAGAAATATTTGTGCAAAATGAAAATATTTGGGAGTTACCACCATGAAGAGGAGGGGACCATGTACCATTTTATCCAATGAGGAGGAGGCTGAATTTGTCCAATGGTGCAAGGACATGGCTGAAATTGGCGATGGACTTCAGATCAATCGACTACAATTTAATGTTGCCCAAAAAAATAAAAGTACGCCCTGTTGTGCAATTTTCACACACATACCCCACCAGAGGCGGGGACCCTCTTTTTTCTTTTGCATCTCTACATATTAGCTTGGTTGAATTTTCAATTTTGCTCTTCTTGGGAGATTATTTCGGGATTAAGTCTATACTTGGTTTGATGCAGGCAATATTTTGAGGCTCTGGGGGAAATTCACCTATCTTGGATTTTGAAAATGTGGATTTTGAAGTGAATTTTCAATGTTATGTGTAAATTGTTTTTGCACCCATAGATAGAGGACGAAAAATTAGGCAGGGTTACTTTTTGAATTTTTTGAAATTTCCTTGTAGAAAAAAAGTTATGAAGATTAGGGGATTTTGACCTGGCTTGGATTTTGGGTAATTCGAGCTACCTCGGATTTTTCAAAATTCCACTTTTGGAAAATACGAGCTCCCTCAAAAATCCTGAAATTTTCCAAATATGGAATTTTTTTCCCAAAATGATTTTTTTTTTCACAATGGAAAATTTTCTCGAAATATAATGTTTTTCTTCAAAAATAAAAAATTCCCAAAAATGGCAATTTTATAAATTTCACAAAATTCAAGCTACCTCAGATTTTTCGTGAGGATTAAGCATCATAAAATCCAAACTACCTCAGATTTTTAAGAATTTACATTTTTGGAAAATCCAAGACCCCCTCAAAATTCTGAAATTTTCCAAAAATGAATTTTTTTTCCCAAAATGGAAAATTTCGAAAAATGAAATTTTTCCTTGAAATTTTAAATGTTCCTAAAAATGATAAATTCTTGAAATGAAAAAAAATTCGAAAATATAAAATTTCCAAAAATAGAAAGTTTTCTTAAAATGCCAAAATTTTATTCGAGTTTAATTTGGATATTTTATGAATGGGATTTTTTTAACGTGTGACCTACTAATGATTGTATTTGTTTTTCAGGATTAAATAAATTAAGAGGGGACTTGCATATGGATTCGTGTTGGGAGGAAAATCTAGAAAAGATTACAAATGAATATTAAATATGCCACCAGCTGTATACCAATTGGAGAGGTTCTTTTAACAAGGAAAGACATGTGAAGTTGTATTTATTCTCCAATGAGAATTTTCTCAAAATTGATGGCATTGGGCCATAATGTAACTGAATGCAATTGATTGGATGATGATATACCTTGAGTTCCAAAATTAAATGTAACAACTTGATGCTTCTAGAAGGGCAATTGCAACAATTGGATGAATTAAATCCTGGCCATTGCTTCAAAATGTAATTTTCTATAAAAGGCCAGTGCCTCCTTATTTGTAAAGGGTTAGACTAGGTTAGAATAGTTGATTATAAGTTGTAGAAAGCTAGAATTGGCTAGGTTAGGAGTTAAATTTAGTAAGTCGGTAGTTGTAGGAGAGAAGAGAGACTGAAAATTGTTATGTAATGCTCAAGTGGAAAGAAAAGTCAGACAAGGAATGCACTATAGAGAAGCCAAGAAATTCTAAATGCACAAATGATGTTGCAGCTGATTTTTAGGTGGCTCTAGAAGGGACTGAGTGTAAGGAAGACAAATCTAAGGCATCAGAGTTAACAAAACAAAATTTAAGTGAAGAACTACCTATAAGAATCAAGGAGGATGTTCTTACAAAGGTTAGTCAGATTTCTCAAAATACAGTGGAGGATGAGCTACAAGAGAAAGGAGTTACCATACAAGCTCATCCCATCTAGAATGAGGATCCAATATAGACTAGATATGAAGAGTTTGTTGCCAGAATTATAAAAGATTGGTCAAGCCTGAGTTACAGTGTCTACCTAGAAGAGTTGTTGTTACCAGCTTGGTGCAGGATACATGGGGAAAAGCATGATGAATTCACATGCTTCCAGTGCCAAGCAACCATAAAAGAGGTGGAAGAACAAGTGCAGCTACCACAACATACGAGAGATACACAAAAGGATACATCAAACAAGTCTCTGATAGAAGAACTTCAACAAGTTGCCAATGAATGTCTCACAAAACAAATTGGAGTTGATGTTGTTGATAAAGAAGTTGATGTTCTTGATGGTTATGATCAAGGATCTCAATCTGAACCAATAGAAGATGAATTTAGGGAGTACTTTCATTTATCAAATTCTATTTTTCTCTATCTATTGATGAATTAAGCACTGAAAATTCATAGAATTTATGCATTAATGAGGAGATAGCTAATGTGGTTCATATTGATGTGTAGGAAAACTTGAATGATATTGGAGAAAGTAATGTTGCAATCATTATTGATGAGCTAGATCACAATGTTGTAGGTGAAAATATGCTTAAAGATCAGTCTGTGATGCCTCCTAATGAGCATCCTACTAAGAAATTTGTTGTGCATGACAAGGCTTCTACAATTTCCTCACTAATTCCTCATGGAAATACTCCAACAGGTGAAAAGTTCCATGTTGATAATTCTGGATTTGTTCAATCTAAATTTCACTTTGCACTACATAGTGATGCCTCGAATTCTATTTTGCATGTTTCCAACACGAGGGGATTGTTGTACCATCAGTGGAGACCTCCTGATGATGCTAGGATCAACTCTTCACAATTGGGGAATGATGAATACCACATTCAGTCTACAATAGTACAAAATTAGGTTATTTCTTTCCTTACTAAAAAATTGAAAGCTTATCAATTCTATTATGGAGGTTTAGGAAAGACAACTTGCATATGGGTTAATCATGGTCCTAATGAGTTACCTCAGTTATTGATTATTCTTGATTATGAGGTTGAGTTTGAATCCTACAATGTGGAGATTTATTTTGTTGAGTATAACGACAAATTTTCATTCTTGAGGACTATTACCATTACATTACTACTTGTTCATGCATTGATTAACCATATGGGGGTGGGACTCAGTTCACCTTATCTGATCATGAGCCACTTTGAGTCTCTTTGTACATAATGTTGACTTGAATAAATGCAGCTTGCTTTGCTTTTTTCTATTTTAGTCTGTTTTTGTTTTCTTTAGGATAGATTGCTTTAGGATTAGTTTGCTTTGGTTAGTTTAGATGGTTTTTGTTTTGCTTCTATTTTGGTTAGTTTATGTTTGCTTTGGGTTTTAGTTTGGTTGTTGCTTTGCTTCTTCGTCTTGGGTTTCCATGTTTTCTGGTTGGGGAAGTGTCTTTCCTGCACAATAATTATTCATTTTTTGGGACTGTTCTAAGTATTTAATTGATGGACTTTAATCATGTGTCTTGAATGGATCGTGGAAATCTTTTGTTAGTGTCAAGTAGTATCAATGTTTGATTTAAAGAGGATGGGTCATTGGTTTGATTTGAACCTAAAGTATTCTGAAATATTATATCTTTCATACATCTTAAGAATTTTGAGGTTGCAGTAGGGTCCTTGTAAGGTCTTGTTATGTTAGAAATCCTATTTCTACTTCAGTGCCACTGTGGTTCTCATCCCTAAGTGTGAAATTCATTGTTCACAAGTTGAAATGAGGAATGAATGAAAAGAAAAGAATTCAAATAAAAAAACAAAAAACAAAAAGAAAATATTGAAAATCAAAAGAATGAATTCAACTTATCAAGAGTATCCAAATATCTCCATCAGGGCTATGGACGTCTGGTTGGTAGTAGAGTTATGTTTGCGAGAATCACAACGATAACCTTATCGGGGCTATGGATACTTGACTGGTAGCGAGACTCTGTCCTGGTTTCTTTTGGAGCTAGAATCTTTACGTAGCCTAACTTGACTAAGCTTGGTTTCTGCAGTAGCTCAAGGAGGGAAATGAACTCACTTGCACACACTTGGTTTTTTATTTTATGTAAGGCTTAGTCTACCTTTGGTTCCAATTCTTTGATCTTGAATTTTGATTTGTTTTCTTCATGGGGAGATTGAAACTAGAGATTTAGGGTTCATGATTCCTATTCGTCATCAAAATGCTCTGGAACATTTTCCCAGTAGGAGTCACCATTTACTGTGCAATTTTCACACACACACCCCATCGGAGGCAGGGACCCTCTTTTTTCTTTTGCATCTCTGCATCTTGGCTTGGTCAAATTTTCAATTTTTCTCTTCTTGGGAGGTTAGTTTTGGATTAATTCCAGAATTGGTTTGATGAAGGCAATATTTTGAGGCTTTGGGGGAAATTCACCTATCTTGGATTTTGAAAATGGGGATTTTTGAAATGAATTTTCAATGTTATGTGCAAATGTTTTTGCACCCATGGATAGAGGATGAAAAATTAGGTAGGGTTGCTTTTTGAATTTTTTGAAAATTTCTTGTAGAAAAAAATTATGAAGTTTAGGGGATTTTGACCTGGCTTGGATTTCGGGTAATCCGAGCTACCTCAAATTTTCTGAAATTTCCATTTTTGGAAAATCTTAGGTCACTAAAAAAACTGAAAAATTTACCAAAAATGGAATTTTTTCCCAAAATGAAATATTTTTTCAAAATGGAAAATTTTCAAAAATGGCAAGTTTTGAAATTTTAGGAAATCCAAGCTACCTTGGATTTTCCATGATGATTAAGCATCAAAAAATTCAAGCTACCTCAAAATTTCTGGAATTTACATTTTTGAAAAATCCAAGACCCCCTCAAAATCCTGAAATTTTCCAAAAATGAATAATGTTTTTTTTCCAAAAATGAAAATTTTCCAAAAATGGCAATTTTTGAAATTTCAGGAAATCCAAGCTACCTTGGATTTTTCGTGAGGATTAAGCATCATAAAATCCAAGCTACCTCGAATTTTCTAGAATTTTCATTTTTGGAAAATCCAAGACCACCTCAAAATCCCAAAATTTAAAAAAAATGATTTTTTTTTTTTTTAATAGAATTTTTTCTTGAAATGCATTTTTTCAAAAATGAAAAATTTCCAAAATGATTTTTTTTCCTTGAAATTTTAAATATTCCTGAAAATGATAAATTCTTGAAATGAAAAAAATTTTGAAAATAAAAAATTTCCAAAAATAGAAAGTTTTCTTGAAAGGCCAAAATTTTATTCGAGTTTAATTTGGATATTTTATGGATGTGATTTTTTTTTTGACATGTGAACTACTAATGATTGTATTTGTTTTTTAGGATTAAATAAATTAAGAGGGGACTTGCATATGGATTTGTGTCGGGAGGAAAATCTGGAAAAGATTACAAATGAATATTAAATATGCACCTGCCTACGAATCCATGCGACAAGCTATATACCAATTGGAGAGGTTCCTTTAACAAGGAAAGACATGTGAAACTGTATTTATTCTCCAATGAGGATTTTCTCAAAATTGATGTCATTGGGCCATAATGTAATTGAATGCAACTGATTGGATGATGATGTACCATGAGCTCCCAAATTAAATGTAACAACATGATGCTTCTAGAAAGGAAATTGCAACCATTGGATGAATTAAATCCTGGCCATTGGTTCAAAATGTAATTTTCTATAAAAGGCTAGTGCCTCGTCATTTGTAAAGGGTTAGACTAGGTTAGAATAGTTGATTATAAGTTGTAGAAAGCCAGAATTGGCTAGGTTAGGAGTTAGATTATGTAAGTCAGTAGTTGTAGGAGAGAAGAGAGACTAAAAATTATTATGTAATCTTGGAGAAGTTAATGTAATTCAATTGTTGATTTGACAAGCTTTGTGTTACACTTTGATAGTTTAAGGTTTCTTGTTCTCAATTCTAAGATGTTATATGGTAGATTTCAGTTCTTTTGCAAGGATGGGGAAATGTTAATGATGTTGATTGATCTCTAGTCCATAGTTTTAGCAATTTTATGATTGTAAGTTGTTGTGTAAAGTTATTTTGGGCCCTATATTGTGCTTAGTTAAACTATGAATGATTTTTTACATTGCGCCAATTATTTGGTATGTGGATGAATATTTATAGTGTGGAAATCTTCCATTTTCCTTAGTAGATTGCACCATTTCTATGTAGTTGTGGGCTTGCCCTTGATCAAGCAGCATTTGGTTTTATTGAGGAATTGTCCATTTGCAGCATTCATCATTGTTGTGATCGATCTTAGGTGTTAGTTTTAGAATCTCTCTCAACGCTTCTCTTTTGCTCTTTCTTTATATCTAGGTTAGTTTTAGGATTGAAAGCATCACCATATTGTTACATCTAATGAAAGTATACTTCCAACATTGTTCATTTGTAAGGTCCTTTGTGATTACTAGCATTTTCACATATTATTTGAGTTGTTTATGCATTGTCAAGACCCAACATTAGAGACCTTGGAGTTATCTCTTGAGGCTTGCTGATAGATATTTACCTTTCAAGAGAGATAGGATAATTGTATTTTGTCTGAGTTGTTATGCAAAAAACACCATCAATAGATTGGCGCTAGAAGGAGGGCATGAGCATAAATAAACTTTTCCAGAAGTTGAATGAGCCATCATGTTGAAAATATGAGATATGATATATCTCTAAATCTGAAAATACATATTTTGAGTCAAGATGGAAAAGCAGTCTTATGTTTTTCATGATGGGTATAGTTTTCAGATTGATTTTCCTCAACTTTGTGAGTCTCTAAACAAGAGATTGGCTCTTTGGAGTAGTAAGGATTTGCATCACTATGCATTATCAGAAAAGTGTAGATTTCATAATACCTATAGGCACAATGAGTTGGAATGTTTAGAATTTTTGGGTAAAATCGAAAGGATTTTACAAAGAGGCATTTTCATGCAAACCCTGCCTAAACCATTAGCCTTTGCAAATTTGGAGTTTATTGATGTTATAATCAAGGAATTTACACATATAGTTGAAGATCAACTTGGTGGAGGTATGTGTTTGCAATATTTCATCTCATCTAAATGGTGTAGAGTTCATAATGAATCCCATTCAGAGTTTATTTCTCGTTCTTGTTTGGACATTATCATTAAAGTTGGGAGATACCTGGAGTGGAAAGAAAAGTCAAACAAGGAATGCACTACAGAGAAGCCAACAAATTATCAATCCATGAATGATGTTGTAGCTAATGTTGAGGTGGCTCTGGAAGGGACTGAGTGTAAGGAAGAAAAATCTAAGGCATCAGAGTTAACAAAGGAAAATTTAAGTGAAGAGCTACGTATAAAAATCAAGGAAGATGTTCTTACAGAGGCTAGTCAGATTTTCTTAAAATACAATGGAGGATGAGCTACAAGAGAAACAAGTTACTATACAAGCTCCCTCCATCTAGAATGAGGATCCAGTATAGACTAGATATGAAGAGTTTTTTGATAGAATTATAAAAGATTGGTCAAGCCTAAGTTGCAGTGTCTGCGTAGAAGAGTTGTTGTTACTAGCTTGGTCTAAGATGCATGGGGAAGAGCATTCTGAATTCACATGCTTCTAGTGCCAGGAAACCATAAAAGAGGTGGAAGAACAAGTGCAACTGCCACAAAATATGAGAGATACACAAAAGGATACATCAAACAAGTCTTTGATAGAAGAACTTAAAAAAGTTGCCAATGAATGTCTCACAAAACAAACTAAAGGAGCTGATGTTCTTGATGGTTATGATCGAGGATCTAAATCTAAACCAATAGAAGATGAATTCAGAGAGTCTTTTCATTTATCAATTTTTTTTTCTCTATCTATTGATGAATTAAGCACTGAAAATTCATAGGATTTATGCATTAATGAGGAGATAGCTAATGTGGTTCATATTGATGTGTAGGAAAACTTGAATGATACATTGAAGAAAGAAATGTTACAGTCATTATTGATGACCTAGATTGCACTATTGTAGGTGAAAATATGCTTAAAGATCAGTTTGTAATGCCTCCTAATGAGCATCCTACTAAGAAATTTCTTGTGCATGATGAGGCTTCTACAATTTCCTCACTAATTCCTCATGGAAATACTCCAACAGGTGAAAAGTTCCATGTTGATAATTTTGAACTTGTTCAATCTAAATTTCACTTTGCACTACATAGTGATGCCTCCAATTCTATTTTGCATGTTTCCTATATGTGGGGATTGTTGTACCATTAGTGGAGACCTACTGATGATTCTAGGATTAACTCTTCACAATTGGGGAATGATGAAAACCACATTCAGTCTACAACAATACAAAATCAGGTTGTTTCTTTCCTTACTAAAAATTATGAAGCTTATCAATTTGATTATTGAGGTTTAGGAAAGACAACTTGCATATGGGTTAATCATGGTCCTAACAAATTACCTTGGTTATTGGTTATTCCTGATTATGAGGTTCAATTTGAATGCTACAATGTGGAGATTTATTTTGCTGAGTATAAAGACAAATTTTCATTCTTGAGAACTATTACCATTACTACTTGTCCATGCATTGATTAACCATATGGGGGTGGGACTCATTTTGCATTGTATGATCATGAGCCACTTGGAGTCTCCTTGTACATAATGCTAACTTGAATAAATGCAGCTTGCTTTGCTTTTCTTTTATTTTAGTCTATTTTTGTTTTCTTTAGGATAGATTGTTTTAGGATTAGTTTTCTTTGGTTAGTTTAGATGGCTTTTGGTTTGCTTCTATTTTGGTTAGTTTAAGTTTGCTTTGAGTTTCGGTTTGGTTGTTTTTTTGCTTCTTTGGCTTGGATTTCTATGTTTTTTGGTCAGGGAAGTGTCTTTCCTGCACAATAATTATTCATTATTTGGGAAGTTGTTCTAAGTATTTCATTGATGGACTTTAATCATGTGTCTTGAAAGGATGGTGGAGATCTTTTGTTAGTGTTAGGCAGTTATAATGTTTGATTTAAAGAGGATGGGTCATTGGTTTAATTTGAACCTGAAGTATTCTAAAATCTTATATCTTTCATACATCTTAAGAATCTTGAGGTTGTAGTAGGGTCCTTGTAAAGTCTTGTTAGGTGAGAAATCCTATTTCTAGTTCAACACCATTGTGGTTCTCAGCCCTGAGTGTGAACTTCATTGTTCATAGGTTGAAATGAGGAATGAATGAAAAGAAAAGAATATCAAAAAATAAATAAATAAAATATTGCAAATCAAAAGAATGAATTCAACTTATCAGGAGTATCTAAATATCTCTATCGGGGCTATGAACGCCTAGCTATCAGTAGAGCTATGTTCGAGAGAATCGCAATGATAACCTAGTTAGGGCTATGGATGCTTGACTAACAACGAGGCTCTATCCAGGTTGCTTTTGGAGCTAGAATCTTTACGTAGTCTAACTTGATTGAGCTTGGTTTCTGCAGTAACTCAAGGAGGGAAATGAACTCCCTTGCACACACTTGGATTTTTAGTTTATGGAAGGTTCAATCTACCTTTGGTTTTGATTCTTTGATCTTCCTTTTTGATTTGTTTTCTTGATAGGGAGATCGCAACCAAATATTTTTCATTCATGATTCATGTTTGTCATCAAAATGCTTTAGAACATTTTCCAGTAGGAGTTGTCATTTGTTGTGCAATTTTTGCACACACGCCCCACAGGAGGCGGGGACCCTCTTTTTTATTTTGCATCTTTGCATCTTGGCTTGGTCGAATTTTCAATTTTTCTCTTCTTGGGAGGTTATTTTGGGATTAAGTCCAAAATTGTTTTGATGAAGGCAATATTTTGAGGCTCTGGGGGAAATTCACCTATCTTGGACTTTGAAAATGGGGATTTTGAAATGAATTTTCAATGTTATGTGTAAATATTTTTTGCACCCATGGATAGATGACGAAAAATTAGGCAGGGTTGCTTTCTGAAATTTTTGAAAATTCCTTCTATAAAAAAAGTTATGAAGTTTAGGGGATTTTGACCTAGCTTGGATTTCGAGTACTCCAAGCTACCTCAGATTTTTTGAAATTTCCATTTTTTGAAAATTCGAGCTCCCTCAAAAATTCTAAAATTTACCAAAAATGGAATTTTTTTCCCAAAATGATTTATTTTTTCAAAATGGAAAATTTTCCCAAAATTTAATGTTTTTTTTTTCAAAAATGAAAAGTTTCGAAAAATGGCAATTTTTGAAATTTCAAGAAATCCTAGCTACCTGGGATTTTCTGTGAGGATCAAGTATTAGAAAATCCAAGCTACCTCAGATTTTCCAGAATTTCCATTTTTGAAAAATCCAAGACCCCCTCAAAATCCTGAAATTTTCCAAAAATGAATTGTTTTTCCGAAAATGGAATTTATTCTCGAAATGCATTTTTTTCCTGAAATGGAAAATTTCCAAAAATGGAATTTTTTCCTTAAAATTTTAAATGTTCCTGAAAATGATAAATTCTTGAAATGGAAAAAATTTTGAAAATAAAAAATTCCCAAAAATGGAAAGTTTTCTTAAAAGGCCAAAATTTTATTTGAGTTCAATTTGGATATTCTATGGATGGGATTTTTTTAACATGTGAGCTACTAGAGATTGTATTTGTTTTTCAGGATTAAATAAATTAAGAGGGGACTTGCATATGGATTCATGTTAGGAAGATTAAATAATTTAATGAATATGCGTTATTGTCCCATCGAATATATATATATATATATGTACATATATATACATGTATACATATATATACACATATGTACACATATATATGTGTGTGTGTATCTGTGTGTGTACATGTATATATATACATATATATATACATGTACATATATATATATATACATATATATACATATACATATATATATATATGTACATATGTGTACATATATATAGACACATATGTACATGTGTACATATATATACATATATAATGTGATGCAAGAGCATCCAGTGGTGTAAGGGCAATCTTGCATCACCCAAAAATAGTTAAAATTCAAGTTTCTCGATTTTTAGATGTTTATAAATTTTTGGATACTCTTTTTGTCATAATAAAATTTCCAATTTATGATTTTTATTTTTTAGTCTTGGGTTGAAAGATATTGCAGTTTTAGTTTCACAGATTTGCACCTGAAAATTTTCTGACTTAGATTTCCCGGAACAGCCCCAAAACTTGCTGAAATCGGTGTAGCAGATTTCAAGTGCATTATTGACTTCGGGATCTTTCCAATGGTTCAAACGGTTCACGAATCGGAGTCCCAGATCAAAAGTTATGACCCCAGGAAGTTGGCGCACTTTCTAGAAGATACAATTGCAAATGTTTTTTTGAAATTTGAACTTCAAGTTGTAATTTTTCAGCGCCAAACTGCCTAAACTCAAATTTGAATGTTGTTTTGGCTCCAAACTAAAGAGGATCCCTATTTATGGGTGAGTTTCTAATTTTTGGGTAACTCTTTGGGGACAAGCTCACATATTGCAAAAGGGTGATTCTATAGCTTTCTGTAACTCACATGTGTTGTAGAACTTGGGGATTTGAGATCCTCTACATGTAAGAAGCTCCATTTTCTGAATAATAAAATTATTCTTTTGTTTGTGGGTTATTTTCTAAGTCTCGGGCTGTGCCCTCATCAAGTGGTATAAGAGCGAGTTTTCTTGAGCATGTGGACAGATCACCGATCGTGAGGCAGTTCACACCAGGACTATGTTTGTGGGTCGAAGTCAAGAAAGATGCCTCCAAGAGTGATGCCTGGTAGGCATGGTGGTGCTAGAGGTGGTCGAGGTGGCAGAAATGCTAGTGAAAGAGATGCACTGGCAACCCTCCAAAGACAGATTGATGCGTTACAAGAGCAGTTGAGAAGAGGGTTAAACCTGAGGGAGGAAAGTGAGGATGAAGGAGAGGAGGAAGGTTCAAATGTAGAAGAGGAAGAAGAAGCAATTGATCAAGACCAAATGTGGCTAATAAGGGCCATTTCAAAGATCAGGAAAAGACCCAGAGCAGAAGTCTCTAGTTATTCTAGAAGTCTGAACCTGAAAGAGTTGATCGACTGGATCAACGAGCTAGAAGAATATTTTGAGTATGAGAAAATAGAGGACCCAAATCGGGTTAAGTTTGCAAAAATGAAGCTAAAGGGCCATGACAGTATTTGGTGGAAAGAGGTCCAGTTGGAAAGAAATCAAGAAGAAAAAGGAAATATCACTAGATGGGATCGCATGGTAGAGAAACTGAAGAAGCAGCTCATACCAGTGGACTACGAGTTAGATCTATTGAAGAAATTGCAAGGGTTGAAGCAAGGAAGCAGATTGTGGAAGAATATACTCAAGATTTTCACAAGATAATCATCTAACCGCCACATAGAGGCCACAATAAGGAGAAGGTAGCCCGACATCTTAATGGGTCACCACCGAAGCATTCGTGAGGAGTTAAGCCTTAGTCGCAATGACCACCATTGAGGATATGTATCAGTTTGCTCTGAAGGTGGAAGAGAAGATGAACAAAAGTTTTGATTGCAAGTAAAAAGGACGAGGAGGTCAAAGTGGAAGGGGCAGTGGAAGACCTTCAGGAAGCCGAAATGATGATGAAAAGAAAAGTGAAGATGTGGGTACCAGCCGAAGCCAAAGGAATGACAACTTCTATCGCCCTTGTAATCAAAATAGTGTTGATCAAAGAGGTAGAGGACGAGGGAGATATGGACAAGGATCTAGAATAGGTGGTTTCAAAGGAACATGTTTCTAATGTGGTGAAGAAGGGCATCGAGCCTATGAATGTCCACAACACCAAGGAAGGGTAGACAAAAGGCCAGAAGGTCGTGGAAGGGTTGCGCATGTAGATAAGAAGGCCCAATCTGAACAGTTAGATGATGCTGAAAGGGGAGAAACCCTAGTGATTAGGAGAGCCCTGGTGAATGAGGAAAAGGAACCAGAACACAGGAAGAATCTGTTTCGTACAAGGTGCAAGTGTGAAGTAAAATGTTGTAATGTCATTATTGACAGTGGGAGCACCGATAATATGGTGTTAGAAGAGATGGTCACAAAGTTGAAGATGAAGAGGGAAAGGCACCCGCATCCGTATCAGATTGTCTGGTTGCAGAAAGACCACAAAGTTTTGGTCAATGAGCAGTGCCTAGTAAAGTTCAAGATCGGGAGCTACCATGATGAGGTACTCTGTGATATCATCCCCATGGATTCATGTCACATGTTGTTGGGGAGGCAGTAGCAGTTCGATAGGTGAGCTATACATAATGGCCATGCAAACAATTATTCCTTGACAAAGGATGGGGTTCGTCACAAGTTGAAACCCCTGAAGGAGACCAAAGAAAAGGTATGCAGTAGTGCTAGAATTTGTTATGTAGATGGAAGAAATTTTTTAGAAGGTATGAAGCATGAGTGTGTGTATTATGCATTGATTCCTAGAGTGAGTAAGGAGGATAGTGAGAAGGTTCCAGAAGAAGTTTCTGGGATGTTAGATGAGTGTCAGGATATTGTTTCTGATAATGTACCTGAGGGTTTACCACCAATAAGGAAGATCAGTCATCAGATTGAATTGATTCCTGGAGCCAATTTGCCAAAAAAGGCAGCTCATAGAATGACTCCAAATGTAAATGAGGAGTTGAAATACAAGTTCAAGAGTTGTTGAGAAAGGGTTTGATATGAGAGTTTGAGTCCATGTGCATCACGCATTTCAGCACCAAAGAAGGATGGGGGAGTGGATGTGTACAAATTCCTGAGCCATAAACAAGATAACAATCAAGTACAATTTCCCCTGCCAAGGATGGATGACCTGATGGACTGTTTGAGTGGAGCTCAGTACTTCACAAAGATTGATTTGAAGAGTGGATATCACCAGATTCCAGATTCGAGAGGGAGATGAATGGAAGACTGCCTTCAAGACCAAAGAGGGCCTGTACGAGTGGTTAGTCATGCCTTTTGGGCTAACCAATGCACCGAGCACATTTATGTGGCTTATGAACAGGTACTAAAAGAGTTTTTGGGAAGTTTTGTTATTGTGTATTTAGATGATATTTTTATTTTAGTAAGACATTGGATGAGCATCTGATGCATATTCGGAGAGCCTTTGAGAAGTTAAGAGAAGAGAAACTGTTGATTAATTTGAAGAAGTGCGTTTTGTGAAGAGGGAGTTAGTGTACTTGGGGTTTGTTGTCTCAATGAAGGTCTCAAGATGGACCCAAAGAAGGTGAAGGATATTCTGGAATGCCCTACCCCAAGAACTACTACCGAGGTGAGATCTTTCCATGGTTTGGCTAGTTTTTATAGAAAGTTCATTAGAAACTTCAGTAGTATTTGTGAACCCCTGACTGAAACAATGAGAGGGGATTGGAAAGAATTCAAGTGGAGCACTGGAGTAGCAAAGAGTTTTGAACTGTTGAATCAGAAGGTAACAGAGCAACCTGTTGTAGCCCTCCAGATTTCAACAAGGTGTTTCAGGTGGATTGTGATGCTAGTGGTTGTGCCATTGGAGCAAGTGTTGAGCTAAGAAGGTAAGCCCATTGCCTATTTCCCAATGAAAAGTTAAATGATGCCAAGAGAAAGTATTATGTATATGATCAGGAATTTTATGCAATAGTTCAAGCATTAAAGAAATGGAGACATTATTTGTTGCCGAAGGAATTTGTTCTATATATTGATCATCAGGCCTTCCAGTACCTAAATAGTTAGGGAAAATTAAATCAAAGGCATATGAAATGGGAAGAGTTTTTGCAGAGTTATACCTTTGTTTTGAAACATAGGAGTGGGAAGTCAAATAGGGTTGCAAATTCCTTAAGTAGGAGGTACACATTGATGAAAAAGATGTAGATTAAAGTGGTTGGGTTCAATGAACTTAAGACACTATACGCAGAAGATCTTGATTTTGCAAAGGCTTGGAAAGCTTGCAAGGAACCTGTTACAGTGGACAGGACAAGGTGGCTAGATTTTATAATCCAGGATGGCATGTTATTTAAGGGAAGTCAATTGTGTATCCTGAGGAGTTCCATGAGGGAGAACCTAATAAAGGAGAAGCATAGTGGAGGAATGGCAGGACATTTTGGCAAGGATAAGACCATTTCCATTATCAGTGAGCATTATTATTGGCCTCAGTTGTCACAGGATGTGAAGAAGTTTGTACAAAGCTATAGGGTATGTTAGATGGCTAAAGGAGTGAGCCAGAATACAGGCTTATATCAGCCCTTACCTGTACCAGAGAGGCCATGGGAGGATATAAGTATGGACTTTGTTCTTGGTTTGCCAAGGACACAATGAGGGAATGATTCAGTCTTTGTGGTGGTTAATAGGTTTTCGAAGATGGAATATTTCATTCCATGTCAGAAGACCCATGATGCAGTCCACATTGCTGACTTGTTCTTCAAAGAGGTGGTGAGGCTACATGGTCTGCCAAAGAGTATTGTTTCAGATCGTGACACCAAATTTGTGGCATACTTTTGGAGGACCTTGTGGAAGAAGATGAAGATAGAGTTGAAGTTCAATTCTGCACACCATCCACAAACAAATGGGTATACAGAGGTTGTTAACAGGAGTCTAGGTAACCTACTGAGATGTTTGGTAGGAGATAAACCCAAGGGATGGGACTTGATCTTACCCCAGGCAAAATTTTCTTACAACAATTCTGTCAATAGAAGCACTGGTAGATCACCGTTCCAGATTGTGTATGGAGGTAGCCCTAGAATAGCTCAAGAATTGAGGAAGATGGACCAAGAGAAGAAAATAAGTGCTGAAGCCAAAGATTTTGCAGAGCACATCAAGAATATACATGAGAAGGTAGAAGAACACATTAATAAGATGAATATGCAATATAAGGCTAAGGTAGATCAAAAAAGGAGGAAAAAGGAGTTTCAGACTGGCGATGAAGTAATGGTCCACTTGAGGAAAGAAAGGTTTCCATGGGAACCTATAGCAAATTGAAGATGAAGAAATTCAGTCCTTGTAAGATTTTGAAGAAGCATGATTCAGGGAATGCATATGAGGTAGAGTTGCCTGATGGAATCAACATTTTGCTTGTGTTCAACATTTCAAATTTGACAGAGTATTATGAAGGTGGAACAGAGGAAGCACCAGCAATAGGGTAGTATGGCATTCCAACACCTACTTTAGAAAGGGAGGAGATTGAAGCAATCTTGGATAGTCGTGTGGGAAGGAGTACCAGAAATAAGCAGTATGAAAAATATATCTGGTGAAATGGAGAGGAAGGCCTATGGAAGATTCATCCTGGCTATCTAAGGTAGCGGTTGACTGATTGGGTTTTCCTCAACCATCTGAGATGTGATGGGTCACTTCTCAAATTACCCTGGGTGTCTGATGCAGGAGCATTTAGTGGTGTAAGGGCAATCTTGCATCACCCAAAAATAGTTAAATTTCAATTTTCTCAATTTTTAGATGTTTTTACATTTTTGATACCCTTTTTATCATAATGAAAATTTGAATTTATGGTTTTTATTTTCTATTCCTGGGTTGAAAGATATTGTAGTTTTAGTTTCCCATATTTGCACTTGAAAAATCTTCCGAATTAGATTTGAGGAACATAGAGTTCTTGGAACATCCCCAAAACTTTCCGAAATCAGCATAGCTAATTTCAAGCATTTTATTGACTTCGAGACCTTTCCAACGGTTCAAACGGTTCACGAATCGGAGTCCCGGATCAAAAGTTATGGCCTCGGGAAGTTGGCGCACTTTCTAGAAGATACAATTGCAAATGTTCTTTTGAAATTTGAACTTCAAGTTGTAATTTTTCAGCGCCAAACCGCCTAAACTCAAATTTGAATGCTGTTTTCACTCCAAACTAAAGAGTAGCCCTATTTATGGGTGGGTTTCTAATTTTTGGGTAACTCTTTGGGGACAAACTCGTATATTGCGAAAGGGTGATTCTGTAGCTTTCTGTAACTCGCATGTATTGTAGAATTTGAGGATTTGAGATCCTCTGCATGTAACAAGCTCCATTTTTTGAAAAATAAAATTATTCTCTTGTTTCTGGGTTATTTTCTAAGTCTCGGGCTGTGCCCTCATCATAATGTATATATGTATATATATACATATACACATTATATATATGTACACATGTGTACATATATATACATATATGTACATGTGTACATATATATACATATATATACATGTACATATGCACATATATATATATGTACTTATATATACACATCTATGCATAGAATCATATAGATATATATACATATACGTAGATGTACACTCGTGACACACTGTATGTTGCATTGCAGTCCTAAGTCTTCCAGACCATACATGTTTACATTTCTATTATTGACAAACATGTTTATGCTTCAATGACATGACATGTATATGGTTATTGCCCCAATGTTTTGTCCGTTTTTAAGATTACACATCATGCATTATCTCCTTGTTTCAATAAACCTCTACCAATAATTTCTCCTTGCATTTTGCAAAAAATAATACTGATTTATCTATTTTCCTTCACTTATCTTGTTAATTTCTCATTACCATATGGATGTTGTGTATGGTTTCATTATATTGTGAAATTATATCAGTGACTGTGAAGTAATTACAATTCAATTTGGGTATAGGCTTTCTTTGTTTTAGTAATATGTCACTACACATAGATTTATGTGTCTACATGTATACACAAAAACAAATATACATATACATATGTATGTACGTATAAGTATATATACACACATACATATATGTATATACACATTATTTTCCCTGTGGACTTCTTTCTACCTTCCTCTCCATCCCATGACACTCTATGAAGGCTCCTCTTCAATGTGGACTCTCCTCTGCTCACAAGTAACACACCCAAATCCTTCCTTCTTACATTTTACATGTATATTAATAATTTTTTAATATTTCCTACGTGCAGTTTGTTATGTTTTTTTATCATTTATCTTTATGGAATCGAGGGTTTCATTGAAATGATTTCTTTCACTTTATGCTATGAAATCATTACATAGAATATGAAATAAAATAGAACATTCTCTAGCTTTATTCTAAATTCCTAGTTTATTATCATGAAATTTAATGCGTATAGTGTTATTGTCCCAATTTTTTGATTGGTTTCAGGATTACACATCATGCATATTTTCCACATGACATATATTGTCGACCCATAATTTCTCCTTACATTTTTGTAGACAATGATATGATTTAATATGTTTTCCTCCACTTATCTTATCAATTTTCCATTATTGTATAGATGTCATGTATGGTTTCATTATATTGTGAAATTATTTTACTGATTGTGAAGCAATTACAATTCTATTTGGGTATAGGTTTTATTTGTTTAAGTAATATGTCACCACAAATATATGTGTCTATATGTATATATACGTGCAAAAAAACATATATACATATACATATGTATACATATAAGTATATACGAAAACACATGCCTATATATATGTATGTATATATACATCCATATATATCTATACACATATAGTTTTTAAAGAAGGGACAATGCACTATTTGATTTAAACAAGTAAAACCCAAGATTACATGAATTTGTTTCTATATATTCACGACACACTTTGAATGTTAGAATGTAGTGTTAAGCCTTTCAAATCATGTATGTTTATGTTTCTAATATTGAAAAATAGTTTTATGCTTCAATAAGAAGTAATATTAGTTTTACTATGGGTACAGGTAAAGTAAAAATTATGGCACTAGGTAAAAAGGGAAATAGATCAATAGGAAGAGGAAGGTGATCAATTAGAGTAACTCATGGGGTGCACTTCACTAATACACAGTCTACTTAGGAAGTGACTATAATCCCCAACTAAGAAGTAGTTGTTCCTGATTGTGTAGAAAAAAAACCAACACAACTCAAGTCAAACCAGATGTTGAACCACTTGTTAGTATTAATGAATCACTCAATGTGCACCTACCCTCACCTATACCCATTAGACAGTGCTCATTCACTTATATGAAAAGAATAGTTTCTAGTATCGAAGACAAGAACATGTCAATTAGTTCTACATTAATCAAGTGGGTATCTCAGCTAGTAGTTTGAATTTAAAAAGAACATTGGGTGAGTCACAACTATTGTTGTGAATCCTAACCACCATTTTTATCAGAGAAATATTTGTGCAAAATGAAAATATTTGGGAGTTACCACCATGAAGAGGAGGGGACCATGTACCATTTTATCCAATGAGGAGGAGGCTGAATTTGTCCAATGGTGCAAGGACATGGCTGAAATTGGCCATGGACTTCAGGTCAATCGACTACAATTTAATGTTGCCCAAAAAAATATAAGTAGGCCTTGTTGTGCTGTTTTCACAGACATGCCCCACTAGAGGCGGGGACCTTGTTTTTTCTTTTGCATCTTTGCATCTTAGCTTGGTCGTATTTTCAGTTTTTCTCTTCTTGGGAGATTATTTCGGGATTAAGTCTAGACTTGGTTTGATGAAGGCAATATTTTGAGGCTTTGGGGGAAATTCACCTATCTTGGATTTTGAAAATGTGGATTTTGAAGTGAATTTTCAATGTTATGTGTAAATTATTTTTGCACCCATAGATAGAGGATGAAAAATTAGGCAGGGTTACTTTTTCAATTTTATGAAATTTCCTTCTAGGAAAAAAGTTATGAAGATTAGGGGATTTTGACCTGGCTTGGATTTTGGGTAATCTGAGCTACCTCAGATTTTTCAAAATTTCCATTTTTTGAAAATACGAGCTCCCTCAAAAATCCTGAAATTTTCCAAATATGGAATTTTTTTTCCCAAAATGATTTTTTTTTTCACAATGGAATTTTTTCTCCAAATATAATGTTTTTCTTCAAAAATAAAAAATTTCCAAAAAATGGAAATTTTTTAAATTTCACGAAATCCAAGCTACCTCAGATTTTTCGTGAGGATTAAGCATCATAAAATCCAAACTACCTCAGATTTTTAAGAATTTACATTTTCGGAAAATCCAAGACCCCCTCAAAATTCTGAAATTTTCCAAAAATGAATTTTTTTTCCCAAAATGGAAAATTTCGAAAATGAATTTTTTTCCTTGAAATTTTAAATGTTCCTAAAAATGATAAATTCTTGAAATGAAAAATTTCCAAAAATAGAAAGTTTTCTTAAAAGGCCAAAATTTTATTCAAGTTTAATTTGGATATTTTATGGATGGGATTTTTTTTAATATGTGCCCTACTAATGATTGTATTTGTTTTTCAGGATTAAATAAATTAAGAGGGGACTTGCATATGGATTTGTGTTGGGAGGAAAATCTAGAAAAGATTACAAATGAATATTAAATATGCACCTTCCTATGATTTTGTGCCAGGTTCTTTTAACAAGGAAAGACATGTGAAGCTATATTGATTCTCCAATGAGAATTTTCTCAAAATTGATGGCATTGGGCCATAATGTAACTGAATGCAATTGATTGGATGATGATGTACCTTGAGCTCCCAAATTAAATGTAACAACATGATGCTTCTAGAAGGGAAATTGCAGCAATTCGATGAATTAAATCTTGGCCATTGCTTCAAAATATAATTTTCTATAAAAGGCCAGTGCCTCCTTATTTGTAAAGGGTTAGACTAGGTTAGAATAGTTGATTATAAGTTGTAGAAAGCCAAAATTGGCTAGGTTAGGAGTTAAATTCAGTAAGTCAGTAGTTGTAGGAGAGAAGAGAGACTAAAAATTGTTATGTAATGCTCGAGTGGAAAGAAAGTCAGACAAGGAATGCACTATAGAGAAGCAAAGAAATTCTAAATGCACAAATGATGTTGCAGCTAATTTTTAGGTGGCTCTAGAAGGGACTAAGTGTAAGGAAGACAAATCTAAGGCATCAGAGTTAACAAAACAAAATTTAAGTGAAGAACTACCCATAAGAATCAAGGAGGATGTTCTTACACACGTTAGTCAGATTTCTCAACATACAGTGGAGGATGAGCTACAAGAGAAAGGAGTTACCATACAAGCTCCTCCCATCTAGAATGAGGATCCAATATAGACTAGATATGAAGAGTTTGTTGCCAAAATTATAAAAGATTGGTCAAGCCTGAGTTACAGTGTCTACCTAGAAAAGTTGTTGTTACCAGCTTCGTGTAGGATACATGGGGAAAAGCATGATGAATTCACATGCTTCCAGTGCCAAGCAACCATAAAAGAGGTGGAAGAACAAGTGCAGCTACCACAATATACGAGAGATACACAAAAGGATACATCAAACAAATCTCTGATAGAAGAACTTCAACATGTTGCCAATGAATGTCTCATAAAACAAATTGAAGGAGTTGATGTTCCTGATAAAGAAGTTGATGTTCTTGATTGGTATGATCAAGGATCTGAATCTGGACCAATAGAAGATGAATTCACGGAGTCTTTTCATTTATCAAATTCTATTTTTTCTGTATCTATTGATGAATTAAGCACTTAAAATTCATAGAATTTATGCATTAATGAGGAGATAGCTAATGTGGTTCATATTGATGTGTAGAAAAACTTGAATGATGTTGGAGAAAGTAGTGTTGTAATCATTATTGATGAGCTGGATCACATTGTTGTAGGTGAAAATGTGCTTAAAGATTGGTTTGTGATGCCTCCTAATGAGCATCCTACTGAGAAATTTGTTATGCATGACAAGGCTTCTACAATTTGCTCACTAATTCCTCATGGAAATACTCCAACAGGTGAAAAGTTCCATGTTGATAATTCTGGATTTGTTCAATGTAAATTTCACTTTGCACTACATAGTGATGCCTCCAATTCTATTTTACATGTTTCCAACACGACGGGATTGTTGTACCATCAGTGGAGACCTTCTGATAATGCTCGGGTCAACTCTTCACAATTGGGGAATGATGAATACCACATTCAGTCTACAGCAGTACAAAATTAGGTTGTTTCTTTCCTTACTAAAAATTTGGAAGCTTATCAATTTGATTATGGAGGTTTAGGAAAGACAACTTGCATATGGGTTAATCATGGTCCTAATGAGTTACCTCAGTTATTGATTATTCTTGATTATGAGGTTGAGTTTGAATGCTACAATGTGGAGATTTATTTTACTGAGTGTAAAGACAAATTTTCATTCTTGAGGACTATTACCATTACATTACTACTTGTTCATGCATTGATTAACCATATGGGGGTTGGACTCAGTTCACCTTGTCTGATCATGAGCCACTTTGAGTCTTTTTGTACATAATGCTGACTTGAATAAAGCTTGCTTTGCTTTTTTTTTTCTGTTTTTGTTTTCTTTAGGATAGATTGCTTTAGGATTAGTTTTCTTTGGTTAGTTTAGATGGTTTTTGTTTTGCTTCTATTTTGCTTAATTTAGGTTTGCTTTGGGTTTTAGTTTGGTTTTTGCTTTGCTTCTTCGGCTTGGCTTTCCATCTTTTCTGGTTGGGGAAGTGTCTTTCCTACACAATAATTATTCATTATTTGGGACTGTTCTAAGTATTTAATTGATGGACTTTAATCATGTGTCTTGAATGGATGGTGGAAATCTTTTTTTAGTTTCAAGTGGTATGAATGTTTGATTTAAAGAGGATGGGTCATTGGTTTTATTTGAACCCAAAGTATTTTGAAATATTATATCTTTCATACATCTTAAGAATCTTGAGGTTGCAGTAGGGTCCTTGTAAGGTCTTGTTAGGTTAGAAATCCTATTTCTGCTTCAGCGCCACTGTGGTTCTCATCCCTAGGTGTGAAATTCATTGTTCACAAGTTGAAATGAGGAATGAATGAAAAGAAAAGAATTCAAATAAAAAAACAAAAAACAAAAAGAAAATATTGAAAATCAAAAGAATGAATTCAACTTATCAAGAGTATCCAAATATCTCTATCAGGGCTATGGATGTTTGGTTGGTAGTAGAGCTATGTTTGCGAGAATCACAATGATAACCTCATCGAGGCTATGGATGCTTGACTGGCAGCGAGGCTCTATCCTAGTTTCTTTTAGAGCTAGAATCTTTACGTAGCCTAACTTGACTAAGCTTGGTTTTTGCAGTAGCTCAAGGAGGGAAATGAACTCACTTGCACACACTTGGTTTTTTATTTTATGTAAGGTTTAGTCTACCTTTGGTTCCAATTCTTTGATCTTGAATTTTGATTTGTTTTCCTCATAGGGAGATTGAAACTAGGGATTTTGGGTTCATGATTCCTATTTGTCATCAAAATGCTCTGGAACATTTTCCCACCAGGAGTCACCATTTGCTATGCAATTTTCACACACACACACCCCACCAGAGGCAGGGACCCTCTTTTTTCTTTTGCATCTCTACATCTTGGCTTGGTCAAATTTTCAATTTTTCTCTTCTTGGGAGGTTATTTTTGGATTAATTCCAGAATTGGTTTGATGAAGGCAATATTTTGAGGCTTTGGGGGAAATTCACCTATCTTGGATTTTGAAAATGGGGATTTTGAAATGAATTTTCAATGTAATGTGCAAATTGTTTTTGCACCCATGGATAGAGGATGAAAAATTAGGCAGGGTTGCTTTTCAAATTTTTTGAAAATTCCTTGTAGAAAAAAATTATGAAGTTTAGGGGGTTTTGACTTGGCTTGGATTTCGGGAAATCTGAGCTACCTCAAATTTTCTGAAATTTCCATTTTTGGAAAATCTAAGGGCACTCAAAAATCTCAAAATTTTACCAAAAATGGAATTCTTTTCCCAAAATGAAATACTTTTTCAAAATGGAAATTTTTCAAAAATGGCAAGTTTTGAAATTTTAGGAAATCCAAGGTACCTCAGATTTTCCATGGGGATTAAGCATCAAAAAATCCAAGCTACCTCGAATTTTCTGGAATTTACATTTTTGGAAAATCCAAGACCCCCTCAAAATCCTAAAATTTTCCAAAAATGAATAATGTTTTTTTTTTCAAAAATGAAAAATTTCCATAAATGGCAATTTTTGAAATTTCAGGAAATCCAAGCTACCTTGGATTTTCCATGAGGATTAAGCATCAGAAAATCCAAGCTACCTCGAATTTTCTAGAATTTTCATTTTCGGAAAATCCAAGACCCCCTCAAAATCCTGAAATTTTCAAAACATGATTTTTTTTTTCCAAAATAGAATTTTTTCTTGAAATGCATTTTTTTTCCAAAATGAAAAATTTCCAAAAATGATTTTTTTTCCTTGAAATTTTAAATATTCCAAAATGATAAATTCTTCAAATGAAAAATTAAAATAAAAATTTCCAAAAATAAAAATTTTTCCAAAAATAGAAAGTTTTCTTGAAAGGCCAAAATTTAATTCAAGTTTAATTTGGATATTTTATGGATGGGAATTTTTTTTAACATGTGAGCTACTAATGATTGTATTTTTTTTTAGGATTAAATAAATTAAGAGGGGACTTGCATATGGATTCGTGTCGGGAGGAAAATCTAGAAAAAATTACAATTGAATATTAAATATGCACCTGCCTATGAATCCATGTGACCAGCTGTATACCAATTGGAGAGGTTCCTTTAACAAGGAAAGAAATGTGAAACTGTATTTATTCTCCAATGAGGATTTTCTCAAAATTGATGTCATTGGGCCATAATGTAATTGAATGCAACTGATTGGATGATGATGTACCATGAGCTCCCAAATTAAATGTAGCAACATGATGCTTCTAGAAGGGAAATTGCAACCATTAGATGAATTAAATCCTAGCCATTGGTTCAAAATGTAATTTTCTATAAAAGGCTAGTGCCTCCTCATTTGTAAAGGGTTAGACTAGGTTAGAATAGTTGATTATAAGTTGTAGAAAGCTAGAATTGGCTAGGTTAGGAGTTAGATTATGTAAGTCAGTAGTTGTAGGAGAGAAGAGAGACTAAAAATTGTTATGTAATTTTGGAGAAGTTAATGCAATTCGATTGTTGATTTGACAAGCTTTGTGTTATACTTTGACAGTTTATGGTTTCTTCTTAATTCTAAGATGTTATATGGTAGATTTTAGTTCTTTTGCAAGGATGGTGAAATGTTAGTGATGTTGATCGATCTTTGGTCCATACTTTTAGTAATTTTCTGATTGTAAGTTGTGTAAAGTTATTTTGGGCCCTATATTGTGCTTAGTTAAACTATGAATGCTTTTTTACATTGCACCAATTATTGGGTATGCGGATGAATATTTATAGTGTGGAAATCTTCCATTTTCCTTAGAAGATTGCACCATTTCTGTGTAGTTGTGGGCTTGCCCTTAATCAAGCAACGATTGGTTTTATTGGGGATTTGTCCATTTACAGCATTCATCATTGTTGTGATCGATCTTAGGTGTTAGTTTTAGAATCTCTCTCAATGCTTCTCTTTTGCTCTTTCTTTATATCTAGGTTAGTTTTAGGATTGAAAGCATAAGCATATTGTTACATCTAATGAAAGTATACTTCCAACATTGTTCATTTGTAAGGTCCTTTGTGATTACTAGCATTTTCACATATTATCTAAGTTGTTTATGCATTGTGAAGACCCAACATTAGAGACCTTGGAGTTATCTCTTGAGGCTTGCTGATAGATATTTACCTTTCAATAGAGATAGGATACTTGTATTTTGTCTGAGTTGTTATGCAAAAAACACCATCAATAGATTGGCGCTAGAAGGAGGGCATGAGCATAAATCAACTTTGCTAGAAGTTGAATGAGCCATCGTGTTGAAAATCTGAGATATGATAGATCTCTAAATCTAAAAATACATATTTTGAGTCAAGATGGAAAAGCAGTCTTATGTTTTTCATGATGGGTATAGTTTTCAGATTGATTTTCCTCAACTTTGTGAGTCTCTAAACAAGAGATTGGCTCTTTGGAGTAGTACGGGTTTGCATCACTATACATTATCAAACAAGTGTAGAATTCATAATACCTGTAGGCACAATGAGTTGGAATGTTTAGAATTTTTGGGTAAAATCGAAAGGATTTTACAAAGATGCATTTTCATGAAAAGCCTGCCTAAACTATTAGCCTTTGCAAATTTGGAGTTTATTGATGTTACACTCGAGGAATTTACACAGATAGTCGAAGATCAACTTGGTGGAGGTACGTGTTCGCAATATTTCATCTCATCTAAATGGTGTAGAGTTCATAATCAAGCCCATTCACAGTTTACTTATCGTTCTTGTATGGATATTATCATTAAAGTTGGGAGATACCTGGAGTGGAAAGAAAAGTCAGACAAGGAATGCACTACAGATAAGCCAACAAATTATGAATCGACGAATGATGTTGCAACTAATGTTGAGGTGGCTCTGGAAGGGACTGAGTGTAAGGAAGAAAAATCTAAGGCATCAGAGTTAACAAAGTAAAATTTAAGTGAAGAGCTACGTATAAAAATCAAGGAGGATGTTATTATAGAGGCTAGTCAGATTTCTCAAAATACAGTGGAGGATGAGCTACAAGAGAAACAAGTAACTATACAAGCTCCTCCCATCTAGAATGAGGATCCAATATAGACTAGATATGAAGAGTTTGTTGATAGAATTACAAAAGATTGGTCAAGCCTAAGTTGCAGTGTCTGCCTAGAAGAGTTGTTGTTACTAGCTTGGTCTAGGATGCATGGGGAAGAGCATTCTGAATTCACATGCTTCCAGTGCTAGGCAACCACAAAAGAGGTGGATGAACAAGTGCAACTACCACAGTATATGAGAGATACACAAAAGGATACATCAAACAACTCTCTAATAGAAGAACTTCAACAACTTGCCAATGAATGTCTCACAAAACAAACTGAAGGAGCTAATGTTACTGATAAAGAAACTGATGTTCTTGATGGTTATGATCAAGGATCTAAATCTAAACCAATAGAAGATGAATTCAGGGAGTCTTTTCATTTGTCAATTTTTTTTTTCTCTATCTATTGATGAATTAAGCACTGAAAATTCATAGAATTTATGCATTAATGAGGAGATAGCTGATGTGGTTCATATTGATGTGTAGGAAAACTTTAATGATACATTGAAGAAAAAAATGTTGCAGTCATTATTGATGACCTAGATTGCACTATTGTAGGTGAAAATATGCTTAAAGATCAGTTTGTAATGCCTCCTAATGAGCATCCTACTAAGAAATTTCTTGTGCATGATGAGGCTTCTACAATTTCCTCACTAATTCCTCATGGAAATACTCCAACAGGTGAAAAGTTCCATGTTGATAATTCTGAATTTGTTCAATCTAAATTTTACTTTGCACTGCATAGTGATGCCTCCAATTCTATTTTGCATGTTTCCTACATTAGGGGATTGTTGTACCATTAGTGGAGACCTACTGATGATTCTAGGATCAACTCTTCACAATTGGGGAATGATGAATACCACATTCAGTCTACAACAATACAAAATCAGGTTGTTTCTTTCCTTACTAAATTTTTTGAAGCTTATCAATTTGATTATCGTGGTTTAGGAAAGACAACTTGCATATGGGTTAATCATGGTCCTAATGAGTTACCTCGGTGATTGGTTATTCCTAATTATGAGGTTCAGTTTGAATGCTACAATGTGGAGATTTATTTTGCTGAGTACAAAGACAAATTTTCATTCTTGAGAACTATTACCATTACATTACTACTTGTCCATGCATTGATTAACCATATGGGGGTGGGACTCATTTCGCCTTGTCTGATCATGAGCCACTTTGAGTCTCTTTGTACATAATGCTGACTTGAATAAATGCAGCTTGCTTTGCTTTTCTTTTATTTTAGTCTATTTTTTTTCTTTAGGATAGATTGTTTTAGGATTAGTTTGCTTTGGTTAGTTTAGATGGCTTTTGGTTTGCTTCTATTTTGGTTAGTTTAAGTTTGCTTTGAGTTTCGGTTTGGTTGTTTTTTTGCTTCTTTGGCTTGGGTTTCTATGTTTTTTGGTTGGGGAAGTGTCTTTCCTGCACAATAATTATTCATTATCTGGGAAGTTGTTCTAAGTATTTCATTGATGGACTTTAATCATGTGTCTTGAAAGGATGGTGGAGATATTTTGTTAGTGTTAGGCAGTTATAATGTTTGATTTAAAGAGGATGGGTCATTGGTTTAATTTGAACTTGAAGTATTCTAAAATCTTATATCTTTCACACATCTTAAGAATCTTGAGGTTGTAGTAGGGTCCTTGTAAAGTCTTGTTAGGTGAGAAATCCTATTTCTAGTTCAACACCATTGTGGTTCTCAGCCCTGAGTGTGAACATTGTTCACAGGTTGAAATGAGGAATGAATGAAAAGAAAAGAATATCAGAAAAAAAATAAAAAAATATTGCAAATCAAAAGAATGAATTCAACTTATCAGGAGTATCTAAATATCTCTACTGGGGCTATGAATGCCTAGCTTTTAGTAGAGCTATGTTCGAGAGAATTGCAATGATAACCTAGTTAGGGCTATGGATGCTTGACTAGCAATGAGGCTCTATCCAGGTTGCTTTTGGAGCTAAAATATTTGCGTAGCCTAACTTGATTGAGCTTGGTTTATGTAGTAACTCAAGGAGGGAAATGAACTCACTTGCACACATTTGGATTTTTAGATTATGGAAGGTTCAATCTACCTTTGGTTCTGATTCTTTGATCTTGCTTTTTGATTTGTTTTCTTGATAGGGAGATTGCAACCAAAGATTTTATATTCATGATTCATGTTTGTCATCAAAATGCTTTAGAACATTTTCCAGTAGGAGTTGTCATTTGTTGTGCAATTTTTGCACACACGCCCCACAGGAGGCGGGGACCCTCTTTTTTATTTTGCATCTTTGCATCTTGGCTTGGTCGAATTTTCAATTGTTCTCTTCTTGGGAGGTTATTTTGGGATTAAGTCCAAAATTGGTTTGATGAAGGCAATATTTTGAGGCTCTGGGGGAAATTCACCTATCTTGGACTTTGAAAATGGGGATTTTGAAATGAATTTTCAATGTTATGTGTAAATATTTTTTGCACCCATGGATAGATGACTCTAAAAATTAGGCGGTGGTTGTTTTCCTAAATTTTTGAAAATTCCTTCTAGAAAAAAAGTTATGAAGTTTAGGGGATTTTGACTTCGCTTGGATTTCGAGTAATCCGAGGTACCTCAAATTTTCCAAAATTCCCATTTTTGGAAAATCCAAGCCCCCCTCAAAATCTCAAAATTTTTCAAAAATGGAAAATTTTTCCCAAAATGGTTTATTTTTCAAAATGGAAAATTTTTCCGAAATTTAATGCTTTTTTTTTCAAAAATGAAAAGTTTCGAAAAATGGCAATTATTGAAATTTCAGGAAATCCTAGCTACCTCGGATTTTCTGTGAGGATCAAGTATTAGAAAATCCAAGTTACCTCTGATTTTCCAGAATTTCCATTTTCGAAAAATCCAAGACCCCCTCAAAATCCTGAAATTTTCCAAAAATGAATTGTTTTTCCGAAAATGGAATTTATTCTCGAAATGCATTTTTTTCCTGAAATGGAAAATTTCCAAAAATGGAATTTTTTCCTTAAAATTTTAAATGTTCCCGAAATGATAAATTCTTGAAATGGAAAAAAAATTGAAAACAAAAAATTTCCAAAAATGGAAAGTTTTCTTAAAAGGCCAAAATTTTATTTGAGTTTAATTTGGATATTTTATGGATGGGATTTTTTTTAACATGTGAGCTACTAGAGATTGTATTTGTTTTTTAGGAATAAATAAATTAAGAGGGGACTTGCATATGGATTAGTGTCAGGAGGAAAATCTAGAAAAGTTTACAAATGGATATTAAATATGCACCTGCCTATGAATCTGTGCCACCAACTGTATACCAATTAGAGAGGTTCCTTTGACAAGGAAAGACATGTGAAGCTGTATTTATTCTCCAATGAGGATTTTCTCAAAATTGATGTCATTGGGCCATAATGTAACTGAATGCAATTGATTGGATGATGATGTACCATGAGCTCACAAATTAAATTTTAACAACTTGATGCTTCTGGAAGGGCAATTGTAGCCATTGGTTCAAAATGTAATTTTCTATAAAAGGCTAGTGCCTCCTCATTTGTAAAGTGTTAGACTAGGTTAGAATAGTTGATTATAAGTTGTAGAAAGCCAAAATTGGCTAGGTTAGGAGTTAGATTCTATAAGTCAGTAGCTATAGGAGAGAAGAGAGACTAGAAATTGTTATGTAATGCTCGAGAAGTTAATGCAATTGGATTGTTGATTTGGAAATCTTTGTGTTACACTTTGATAGTTTATGGTTTCTTGTTCTCAATTATTAGATGTTATATGGTAGATTTTAGTTCTTTCGCAAGGATGGTGAAATGTTAATGATGTTGATCAATCTTGGATTCATACTTTTACCAATTTGTTGATTGTAACTTGATGTGTAAAGTTAGTCTGGGCCCTATACTGTGCTTAGTTCAACTATGAATTCTTGTTTACATTGTGCTAATTATTGGGTATGTGGATGAATATTCATAGTCTGGAAATCTTCCAATTTCCTTATAAGATTGCACCATTTCTGTGTAGTTGTGGGCTTGTCCTTGATAAAGCAAAGATTGGTTTTATTGGGGATTTTTCCATTTTCAACATTCATCATTGTTGTGATCGATCTTAGGTGTTAGTTTAGAATCTCTCTCAACCCTTTTCTTTTACTCTTTCTTTATATCTAGGTTAGTTTTAGGATTGAAAGCATCACCATATTGTTACATCTTATGAAAGTATACTTCCAACATTGTTCATTTGTAAGGTCCTTTGTGATTACAAAATTTCTCACATATTATCTAAGTTATTTATGCATTGTTAAGACCTAACATTAGAGACCTAGGGGTTATCTCTCGAGGCTTGTTGATAGAGATTTACCTTTCAAGAGAGATAAGATACTTGTATTCTGTCTGAGTTGTTGTTGTGTAGAAAACACCAACAATAGGCCCAACCTATTAAAAAATGGGATCCCAAGGAGGTTATGGTGGGAAGGTTTTTGAAAAGGGCACCCATATTTGACAATCATAATAGCTTAAGTAGTTGAGACTAATAGATAAATTATGCTTTGACCTTTTTATTGCAACATCATTCTATGACAAATTAAACAATATGTACAACCTGCACCACTATGGATTTTATAGAATTTGGAACTATGATGCAACTAGGCTGTAGGTTGGTAGAAACCATGGCATGAGAGTGATTAAGAAATTGGGTTTGAGATGTGGACCACATTTAATATTGAAAAGTAGAGTGGATCATAGTGAACTAACTTGTGTTAGTGCAACTAGGTTTTGTATTCCTAGGTTTTACTTATTTAAATCCAAAGAAACATGAGAAACTAAATTTCAAATTGCGAGGCAAGAGCATGCATGGTAGCCCAAGGGTGATTCCACAATACTAGTTTACAAGTTTTGGCCAAACTGGACACTAAACTGATTTTCTCTAACTAAATATTCACTTTTGGGCACCTATAGTAGCTAAATCGTGAGGAATTTGAAGATGATGCAAACTAGTGATTTGTGATATTTTGTCTGTAGATTTAAAAAAAAAATTTATTTTTTTTGGAATTAGATTGCACTTTTTCTCCATCTCCTTCAAAACTAGTTTTTTTCAAGAAACACTATTTTTAAGGAGTGATGCTCACCATACAACACAAATTTTTTTCCATAAAGGAATAAATTCTAATTTTTTTGAATTTAGATTTGTAATTACGATATCTAGTGCTTCCAATTGGTTTCATAGTATTTTATTGAATATTTTTCCTTAATCAGGTTTCAAAGTCAAACCAATTGCAATTCAGACATAGGCAAACTGTATAACACAACTTTTTTTGTATGTATCAATTTTTATTTTTTTTTGTTGGATCAAGGACTTCAATATCTAGTGCACTCATATTTTTCAAATTTTTTTAGATAATCTTCTATTTTTCCACACGTAGAGAATAGAGAGCTTGATTTTTGTTGAAAAACCTACATTCACAAGAAATAAAATATAAATATAATAATTAAATTAAATTTATTTAAAATTATAATTTTTGGGAAGCTTATAATAAGGAATACATACTTACAATTTTAATGAATTCATTTGATTCCCCAAAAGGTAAATCAAATGTGGTTTTTTATCAGCATTTTGATAGGTCTAAAGGAGACTCTGTTATAGGTATGGTTTAAAAGTAGTGGGGTTCTATCCAAGGGGGTTTGATCTAAGGTAGTTTGGTGAAACCCTCTTCAATTGTAATACTTTAAATGGAACTTTTTAAGGCTCAAATCATTATATTTTCTAAAAATATGTGATTTCAACAAAAAATAGAATCTTCCAAAAATTGAAAACCAACTTTGTGGGATCACCCCCAAGGACACACATGGATGATAGAGGAATTATTTCTTCATTGGTTAGAAAATTTTGCAGCTTCAATCTCTAGTGGGATTTCACCCACGATCATGACAGCCACATGGCCTTCAAGACAATAGAAGAAGCAAGGCATTCATGAATAGACTTTTTTTATGTTGCTTGCAAATACTAGCCACAAGCTACAACTATTGGATGTCAATGTTTTCTATCCTTTCAAGACTTACTTCAAACAACAAAGAACTATATGGATGGAAAATAACCCTCAGATTGAAATCAGGCAAGAAGAGTTGGAAGGAAAATAATTCAACCAAGCATTGACACCATGCAACATTATAAGTTGTTTCTATAGAACTAGAATTTAGCCAGTAAATTAGTCTTCTCTTGATAGAGATATGAAGCCAAGTGAGGCCTTCACTATTCAAGTGGATGTAAGAACTACTAGAATAGAGAGTGATGTAGTTACAATGGAAGATGATCCACAGTACATTGCAACAAAGACCTTCTTCAGATTGTTTAGTTATAATGAGGATCATATTTATGGTTTTGTGCAAGATTACAATGTATATAATGTGCCAATTTATGTTCAAGAAGTCTACAATTAGAGTACAAAGACTATAGTAGGTCTTAGTTTTCCACCACAATCCAACTAACCAAACATCTATGATGTTCAAGGACCCTATTTGAGGGTATGAAAACTACCACAAAAGGTTTGAGTTTTCCAATTTACAAGCTAGCCAACTAGAATGGTTGGAGGAAACAACCATAAATATTGGAGTGAAAAAAATTTCATTAAGGATGAAGTTACCATTTCCATTCCATCCCTACCACAATTGATCCAACAAAGGTAATCCATTACTTCACTAATGCAGTGAATTGGGAAAAAATAGAATGTTATTGATTGTGAAGATGCAAATTATATAAGTGGCGAAGACACTTACTTTGTGCCATGCACCCAAGAGGATGTGCAGCAAACAACAAGCTCAACCAAAAAATTCTTGAGACTTCCATTATAGAGAGTGTATCAAACATCACAGGGAAGTCATTCAAGAGTGCTTTGTCTTAGTAGGTAGTCACAAATATTAACATTTGATACCTACATTGATATGCCCAATGAATAAGAGGTACATAAGAAGAGAAATGAGGAATTGCAATAATGTAAAAAGGAGCAAATGAGGGAGAGGAAGGAAGAACATGAAGCAAACCATATAAAAAAGGAAGCAATCAAGCTGGAGAAGCAAGGAAGAAAACTGCAAGAAGATGAGGAGCTTTATTAGAAAATGGGAGAAGGCAATTATACAAGAATAGGCCAAGGCTAATATAGAACAAAAGGTTATTAAAAAGAAAGAAAAACAAGTTGAGAAAAAAATGTAGAGTACAATGGAGAATCCTCTACCCCCAACAGCCAATTTTTTTTGATATTATGAACATCTTATCCCTAACCTTTTTAGCTATCAGTAATATGCAACTTGGGACTACCCAGGTGGCTACCTAGACCAATTGTAACTAAGTTAGATGTAAACCAGACATTTCTTGCTCATATAACAAGTTTCCTACGAACCTCTCCTAACTAACTAATAGTGCCTAAAAGTGGACCAAAGTGTGATGCCTCTGGATATGTGACACCACCTCCTTTTCCTAGCCATATGGAGAATTGATTAAGTTTGTAATGAATTTAGTTTTTCTAATTGATGTAGCAACATATTTTGGGGATCTTCTTTACAAAGAAAATCAGATATTTCTAGTTCATACATGTCAATTTTGTGAAATCCATGGTTGTCATTTGAGTTAAGATATAATTCTAATATGATTATTAAATTTCATAATGTTGTTGTATTTGGAACCTCACCTTTATAACAAGTGACAAGAAAGTGAATACAGGGTTTCAATAATATGTTGATATGTTTGTAGTATGTTTTAGCCATGTATTTTTTTGGTATGACCAAATTCCACTTTGTTTCAATAATATATTTTATATATTATTACTTAACTCCTCAGTGTTTTAGTCATATATAACACAACACATTCTCTACTAGGTCATTTTCAAAGTAAAGTAACAAAAAATTTACCTGTGGTTAATGTTTGATGTCTTCTATTTAATGTTGAGAAGTCCTTGATGCTTGCCAAACAATTTAATGTGATTGAGAGTCCAACATACATACATCTAATCATCCAAAAAAATACATATTTGTAACAACAATAAATATATGAACACAATATACTACAAATTATAAAATCACAATGCAAACATAAACAAGAAAATAACTAAGGCAAGACATTTACCATACAAACTGTAATAAAAATTAAGAGAGAGTTTTATGGATTTAACTATGTGTTAGTTTTTGCATCAACGTTTTGGATCACACTCTATGATCCATCATCAAGATGAGAAATATTTGGAGTAGAATGAGTGATTGTAGACCAAGATAGGAAAAATAAAGAGGGGGGAAGGGGAAAAAAGATGCACGCAATATAAGAGGGGAAAAAAAAGGGTTAGGATAAAAGGATGATAATAAAAATAATAAGATTAAAGAAGCCAAGAGTAAAGAATGATAAGAACCAATATCTAAAAAAAATCAAATTGAAAAATATATAAAGATAATTA
>VDFB02258719.1:0-37842 GCA_007258455.2 Sequoia sempervirens | reverse complement strand
TCTCTAGTGGGATTTCACCCACGATCATGACAGCCACATGGCCTTCAAGACAATAGAAGAAGCAAGGCATTCATGAATAGACTTTTTTATGTTGCTTGCAAATACTAGCCACAAGCTACAACTATTGGATGTCAATGTTTTCTATCCTTTCAAGACTTACTTCAAACAAAAAAGAACTATATGGATGGAAAATAACCCTCAGATTGAAATCAAGCAAGAAGAGTTGGAAAGAAAAGAATTCAACCAAGCATTGACACCATGCAACATTATAAGTTGTTTCTATAGAACTAGAATTTAGCTAGTAAATTAGTCTGCTCTTGACATAGATATGAAGCCAAGTGAGGCCTTCACTATTCAAGTGGATGTAAAAACTACTAGAATAGAGAGTGATGTAGTTACAATGGAAGATGATCCACAGTACATTGCAACAAAGACCCTCTTGAGATTGTTTGGTTACAATGAGGATCATATTTATGGTTTTGTGCAAGATTACAATGTATATAATGTGCCAATTTATGTTCAAGAAGTCTACAATTAGAGTAAAAAGACTATAGTAGGTCTTAGTTTTCCACCACAATCCAACTAACCAAACATCTATGATGTTCAAGGGTCATATTTGAGGGTATGAAAACTACCACAAAAGGTTTGAGTTTTCCAATTTACAAGCTAGCCAACTAGAATGGTTGGAGGAAACAACCATAAATATTGGAGTGAAAAAAAATTTCATTAAGGATGAAGTTACCATTTCCATTCCATCCCTACCACAAATTGATCCAACAAAGGTAATCCATTACTTCACTAATGCAGTGAATTGGGAAAAAATAGAATGTTATTGATTGTGAAGATGAAAATTATATAAGTGGCCAAGACACTTACTTTGTGCCATGCACCCAAGAGGATGTGCAGCAAACAAGAAGCTCAACCAAAAAATTCTTGAGACTTCCATTATAGAGAGTGTATCAAACATCACGGGGAAGTCATTCAAGAGTGCTTCGTCTTAGTAGGTAGTCACAAATATTAACATTTGATACCTACATTGATATGACCAATGAATAAGAGGTACAAAAGAAGAGAAATTAGGAATTGCAATAACGTAAAAAGGAGAAAATGAGGGAGAGGAAGGAAGAACATGAAGCAAACCATATAAAAAATGAAGCAATTAGGCTAGAGAAGCAAGGAAGAAAACTGCAAGAAGATGAGGAGCTTTATTAGAAAATGGGAGAAGGTAATTATACAAGAATAGGCCAAGGCTAATATAGAACAAAAGGTAATTGAAAAGAAAGCAAAACAAGTTGAGAAAAAAATGTAGAGTACAATGGAGAATCCTCTACCCCCAACACCCAATTTTTTTTGGTATTATCAACATCTTATCCCTAACCTTTGTAGCTATCAGTAATATGCAACTTGGGACTACCCAGGTGGCTACCTAGACCAATTGCAACTAAGTTAGATGTAAACCAGACATTTCTTGCTCATATAACAAGTTTCCTATGAACCTCTCATAACTAACTAATAGTGCCTAAAAGTGGACCAAAGTGTGGTGCCTCTGGATATGTGACACCACCTCCTTTTCCTAGCCATATGGAGAATTGATTAAGTTTGTAATGAATTTAGTTTTTCTAATCGATGTAGCAACATATTTTGGGGATCTTCTTTACAAAGAAAATTGGATATTTCTAGTTCATCCATGTCAATTTTGTGAAATCCATGGTTGTCATTTGAGTTAAGATATAATTCTAATATGATTATAAAATTTCATAATGTTGTTGTATTTGGAACCTCACCTTTATAACAAGTGACAAGAAAGTGAATACAGGGTTTCAATAATATGTTGATATGTTTGTAGTATGTTTTAGCCATGTATTTTTGTGGTATGACCTAATTCCACTATGTTTCAATAATATATTTTATATAGTATTACTTAACTCCTCAGTGTTTTAGTCATATATATAACAACACATTCTCTACTAGGTCATTTTCAAAGTAAAGTAACCAAAAATTTACCTGTGGTTAATGCTTGATGTCTTCTATTTAATGTTGAGAAGTCCTTGATGCTTGCAAAACAATTTAATGTGATTGAGAGTCCAACATACATACATCTAATCATCCAAAAAAATACATATTTTTAACAACAATAAATATATGAACACAATATACTACAAATTATAAAATCACAATGCAAACATAAACAAGAAAATAACTAAGGCAAGACATTTACCATAGAAACACAAATAAAAATTAAGAGAGAGTTTTATGGATTTAACTATGTGTTAGTTTTTGCATCAATGTTTTGGATCACACTCTATGATCCATCATCAAGATGAGAAAGATTTGGAGTAGAATGAGTGATTGTAGACCAAGATAGGAAAAATAAAGAAGGGGGAAGGGGAAAAAAGATGCACGTAATATAAGAGGGGAAAAAAAAGGTTAGGATAAAAGGATGATACTAAAAATAATAAGATTAAAGAAGCCAGGAGTAAAGAATGATAAGAACCAATATCTAAAAAAAATCAAATTGAAAAATATATAAAGATAATTATGAATTTATATAAAAAAGAGAGGAAACCTTAGTAATTGAGAGAAAAAATCTTTATAAATAATATGTTTGACATTAAAAATTGGAAAGAATTAATATATATTACTTTATCTTTCTATTAAGAGATAGAATATAATAATAACTAATATGTAATATAATTGAAAAAAAAAATATATAAGAAATTCGTTAAAAATAAATAAAGAGTGGAAAAATATTAAAACATATGTATCTAAGACTAGAGTATGTCATTGGATAATTAATTGAAGACTACTTCTGCAAAGCCAAAATGCCACTTTCATGCCGAGATGAAAATTTCAATAAAACTAATAAAAATTAAAGAAACACAAATGCAATAGTTTTTTTTTATATTGATAATAATGCTTGTTACAAAGAGAGTGCAGTAGTAAACTGCAAAAGAAACTTACAACCACAAAACATCAGTAGCAAAGACTGCTACAACAGTAAACATACACCCAAAACTCAGGGACCAAGACGTAAAAGGAAAACAACAAAACAACCAAAATCATATGTGACACTTGAGGGAGCTGGGCAATTTATTCAAAGATGATTTAATGGTAAGATATTCAATTAAACTTTGAGACAAGGCATAAAACCACATTCCAACAAAATAAGACTCTGCTACAGCCAACATTCAGACAGAATTCCTTGAATAATAGATGAGTTGGAAAAGGCCCATTTCTCTATGGCCCCTTATAAATGTCCTGGTAGTGATGGCCTTCCTATGGAATTTTACCAAGCTAGTGGCAACACATTAAGGATGATTTTTATTATTTATACCTGGAAGCTTTTAAAAATGGATCATTGGGCTAGGCTATTATTAATGGTGGCATAATTAAACTCCTTCCTAAAGGGAAAAGAGAAGACTTTGTTTATGGTTGGTGTCCTATCACTCTTCTTAATACTTCATACAATATTATAGCAAAATGCTTGGCCATAAGGATCAAACCAATAGTGCAAAGAATTGTTCAAGCTGAGCAAACTAGATTCATTTCTAGCAGATTCATTCTTGATAACCTTATGTTAGCATGGGAGACTTGTGAATGGGCTCAACAATCTACTCAAAATGCTCTTTTGATTAAACTCACTGCAGCTTCAACATTACAAACCACCGTTTCGGCCCCAAAGCTTGACCGGCCGGTTTGTGACCAAACCCCGGTTCACGTCTCAAACAGGTCGGTATATGTTATTGATTGACATCATTACGTGGATAAAAGAGCAGGGTCCTTTTCCTTTACAGCTTGATCTTATTTGTGTTGGGTTGTCCATTTGCCTTTATCTTTATGTGTCCTTACTGACTAATCGCTTTTGGGTTATTTTAGATTTAAACTTGCTCACGATTACAACACCTCGAACATCCATTTCGACAAACAACGCCACACAACTCACAATGATTTCACGTCCATTCTCCGTAATTTCGAATAAAAATATCTCCAACACTATGGAGTAAATCTTTGATCTTTGGCTGCAAGATTGTTTCAGGTCTAAACTTGCACAATGAGGAAAACAAAATTTTTGATGACTCCTAATCTAGTTCTACTCCCATTGGATTCCCCACAAATGGAAAAAAATTAAGCATGGGGAAATAATGAGATATATTGGTATACCTTTTGGTATCGTAGTTTCTCTCCCTGACATGTGGAATTGGTACCTCAATAAAGTTAAGAATAAATTGTTTAGTTGATGAAATAAATTTCTCTCTTTGGCTGGATAAATACAGGTTGCCAATAAAATATTTCTTGTTGTGCATGTTTATTACTCTTCATGTTGGATGCCATCAAAAAAGGGGTATGCTGATTTAATCAAAATTATTCATCAATTTTTTTAGGCCAAATGGGATGGCAACAGAGGATTTATTTCCACATCATGGGCTCATTATCTTCAACCTAAATGCAAAGGTGGCTTGGGGATGTTAGACCCAAGAACTCAAAGATTTTTCTTGGATACCAAATGGATTATCTAGGTTGTCCATGGGAATAAACAGTGGAAGATTTTGAAATGAAATAGTATTAACCTTACTGATGTCAATGGAATATTGCAGAATGTGGGTTGGCTTGACATAATTCTTCATGCACATTTTTTCTCTATAAAGGATTCCCCTCCCCTCCAATCTATTTGGAGAGCTTGGAAACACACTTGTCATCTTCTAAAATGGAGAGATAACTCACTTCAACATGGCTTTAGCTTCTCTACATCCTCCATTTGGTGGAATAAGCATATCCTCTATCAGGATCAACCTCTTGCTTTAAGTTTTCCAAAACAATCCTATTCTTTGTTCAAAAAATGGGTTTGTAATGTTGGAGATCTTTGGGATTTTCATACCATGAGTTGGTTGGGATGGCACTCTATCAAAGCACAATTTAATCTTAGCAATAAATACAAGGTGTTTCTAATTTTTGTTTAATCTTTGGTTCCAATTGATCTAACTATGAAAATATGCACTCCTATCCATTGTAACTTTTACAAAGATTGGTTATGGATGTCCTCATATCCTTTTCTTTTCTTTCCACTGAAAAAAGGCCTACCTATAGTTGCTTCCAAATTTTTTCTTAAGATCTCGATTGAATTCCAAGTGGAATTGCAGGTTCAATAAAAAAAATTGGGCTAAATTATTGCTCAAATTCAGAAATCAAAGGCTATTACAGATGCTCAATTATTTGCTTGGAAGGTTTTACATTGCAAACTACCCATTGATGACAGGCTAAAATGTATGATGGTCCAACTAGTTAATTGTCCCTTCTATCAAGGGAAACAAAATATAAGGCATATTTTTTGGGCATGCCAATCTGTTAAAAGGCAATGGAATATTGTTTTTAATGACTTACCAGCTATCTTTGGGCATCAATTAAATTGGAAAGAAGCTCTTCTTGGGGTTGGGTTTCATCATAATATCATTGTTGATGGAGTTAGAGATGTCATTTTATCTTATATATGAAGAAACAGGTGTAAAGCTATCTTTAATAACCACACAGATCACTAGGGGGCTGCACTTCAAGGGATTTACTCAGACAATTTTTATTGTCTAATTTCTCTTTTTTCTCATCTATAGCCGAGGCTGAGAAGAACTTGAGGATTGACATTCAAATAGAATAAATCAAACTTCAAATTAACCAACTACTTAGCAAACAAAAGATTATGATAACTCAGGGTTTAAACTCTTATTTTCAAGACTGATTCTCTTCATTGTTTGTCATTGCTTCATGTGGTTTGTGAATGTTTCATGACTCACTATTGTTGCCATGTTCTTATCAAACTGTTGTACCTATTATTGATGGCAGCCTACTTGTTTCAAGACTGTTGTAACTATTTCTTTCACTTCAGTATTGCTGCTAAAACTCACAAATGCAATAGTTAAGAGACAAACAAGAAGAAAATATATAAAACACAAATAATGACACTCTTTTTTAAATTATAAGATATATTTAGAACAAAAGTCATCTTTTTAAGAAAATATTTAATTTAAGTAACATAATTAGACACATAAGTTATAAAAATAAAAAAATGCAATTGGATTTAAGATATATTTTAAGGAAATCTATAAGTTATTCTATTATGAAAAATATGATATCTTTAATTATATCTTTAAATTGTTTTTCTTATAATTATAGGTGTATAGACCTTGCTTTTTATGGAATTTAGAATATATAAAAATATAAAGTTTTTTTTATAAGAAATATAGATGATAGGCATTTCTTTTATTATAGAAGATATAAAGGAATATAGTGTTCTTTATATATAATTTAAATATATAAGGCTATAACTAGTTCTTTACAAGAATATACTAGTAGAAAATAAATATCTTTATTTAAGTAAAAATAAGAAAAGAATATTAAAATTTAATAGAAATTTTTTTGAATAAATTATAATTAAAATCTAAAAGAACATTTTAAAATTATACTAATAAAATTAAATATATTTTAAAAGGAAAAGCAATATATTTTAAAACTGCTAGAACTTTTATTGATATAAGTTAGTTCTTTAAAATTGTTTGTCTTATAATTAAAAAATACTAATATCTTAACAATATCTTTAGTTATAAAAATAAGACAATTAAAAATAAGAAATAAAAAAATATGATAAAATGAATAGTTAGAGAAGAGGAGCTAGGGAGTAGAAGGATAGGAGAGAAAACGAGAAGGGGAGGCAAGGAGGGTGGGGAAGGGAGAGGAGGGGGGAACTAGAAGGGGGATGGGTTAAGGGTATTGAGGTTAGATAAAAGGGGTTTCAAAGAGGAAATAAGCTTCCACCCCTTGTCTTGATTAAGGTTTGAGGAGTGGTTGCAAATTTTAATAGATTATTTAAGTTTCCTTTTAAAGAATTTGATTTCTATGGATAATATTTGAGTGTTTTCAAAACAAATATGGTGCTTTTTGGAGGAGTGGTCGGCTAGGGTGGATTTGATGATGCGCTCATGCTTTATGTTTGCATAATGCTCTTTGATTCTGGTTGAAAAGGATCAACCTATTTCACCTATGTAAGGGATACCACAAGAACACACAACTTTGTAGACAACCGAATCTAGGTAGGTTTCCTTGGGGTCTTTGAGAGAAGGGATGTGGTTTCTCAAGGTTGATATGGGTTTGAAAGCACAATGAATGCCCTTTTTTTGAAGGATTTTTACAATTTTTTGGGATAAACCTTCGATGTATGGGGGGGTGGTATGGATGGGGGGTTGGGTAGACTTGGGTTTAGAAAGATTGGATCTAGTTAGATTGAAGGTTCTAGATATTTTCTTGTTAATGTAACCATTCAAAAGGAAAACATGGTAGAGATAATCCAACTCATGGTTTAAGTTTTCATCTCATCACAAATGTGAAAGGCTCTCATGGTTAAGGTTTTAAGGATGCAAGCCTTTTGGGAATGGTGGTGGTAGGAGGAAGAGTGAAGGTAGAGGTTCATGTGGGTGGTCTTTTCAAAAAATACTATGACCTAAGGATCTATTATGATTTTCTTAAGAAAAATGTTAAGGAAGGGTAGTTGGTTGTTAGTGTCAATCTCTTTGGTGAAAGAGATAAATGGGTGAAAACTATTTGGGTGGTTATACAAAACTTTTATATATTTTCTAAACCATGTGGGAAACATATATTGGTGTAGTGTAAAAAATTGTACTCCCTTCTAGGTGATAGTACTTGATTCCACGCTTAGTTTAGACCTATTTTGGTGACCTTATATTTATGAAATATCACCCTTCTAAATAAACCCCTAATTCCATTTATTATGCATCCCAAGGCCTATTTTTATCATTTTTTGACATTAAAACATGCATTGAATCAATGTATTTAATTAATTAATGAACCCAAAATAAATTGGTCCTAGACTTAAAGGCCAAGACCCATTCACCCTTGGGCGAATAGGTCCCCTTGAAGTCCCAAAACCAACATTTAAATATGTTTTTAGTGGTATCTTAAAGTCTTAAAATCAATTTTTAAGTGTCATCTATCAAGATATAATGTTTGGGAAATTAGAGAAGAAGCCTAAAAATCCTAGCCTTCTCATCATTTTCAAAATAGAAATGAAGATTGAGAAGAGATTAGGAGATCAAGAAGATATTCAAAAGAAATAAATCCAACAAGGTTGTAGTCTTGGAGTAGCATTTTGTTTGTATTTGCAGGTCTTCAAGCTCATTTTTTCAAAGATTTAAATAGCATTGTTCATGATTGAAGGTTGATGCCAATGGTGGATCATGATGGATTCTAGTTTTAGGAAATGCATTTGGCCATTTTCCTTAACCTAATGACTTGTTTCCTAGTGTTCCCATCTTCAAGCTTCATTCTACTAGCAACCTACTATAAGGTATTATCATAATTCATATTTATTAGGGTGTTTTGACTTCTCCCTAATTGGAACTTTATCATTTATCGTTGTTATATAGGAATTATGCTATAATGCAATTGAGTAGAGTTTCTTTCCATATTATAATGCTGCCACAATAATGCGTTACACTTTCTGGGACATCTTGATTTTTGCCTGAAATCACATATTTTTGGAAAATATAGTGATTTAAGCCTTTAAAGGTTCCATTTAAATGATTTTAAGTAAAGAGGGTTTGATCAAACCCCCTTGGATAGAACCCCATTAGTTTTAAATCATACCTATAATGGAGTCTCCTCTACACCTATCAAAATGTTGATAAAAAGCCACTAAGGATTTACCTTTTGGGAAATCAAATGAATTGATTTAAAATTTATGTTTTGTAAGTATGTAGCCCTTATTACAAGCTTCCCAAAAAGTATAATTTTAAATATATTTAATTCAATTATTATATTTATTTTTTATTTCTTTATAGATATAGGTTTTCCAATGAACATCAATTCCTGTTTCACACTCTGAAAAAATAGGAGAAAATAGAAAAAAAAATCCTAAAAGAACATACATGCTGGGTGATCTCCTTATTCAACAAAAAAGTAGGATGGTTAAATGCACATACAAAAAAAGGATTATATAGTTAAGTACACCTCTATCAGGCTATGGTGCTCCCTAACTTGCATTAATTAAAAAAAATGTAACTGAAAATGAAAAAATATCCGTAGGTACAGATGTTAGTGTATCAAGTCTGTTAGAATTAGAGTATCCTTTCTGCAAAAGAAGTTATATGGACGATAAACACTCCACTTTGTAAAATGTTTTGATAAAATAAGCGGCGTTTTAAATTGTTGTACCCACTAGCCGAAGAAACCCACAAGGGCAAAAAGTCAAAGATCAAAAAAAAGCATCAAAACAAACAACGACAAAACATAAATGCGGACCAAGCGACGAGCCGGTGGTAGACCGTGCATCCTCCAGCTCTTAAGGCCCAGGAAAGATGAACCCATCCTCCTAGACACTTTTCAAATGTTGTTTGAAGTAGAAAAAATAAGTTAATAAAAGGTACATGAAATGATTCATAATTTTTTTTTAAAAATATTATTAGAATCTACACAAAAAATCTCCTAAATCACTAGTTTGATTCATCTTCAAATTTTTAATGGTTTAGCTACTATAGGTGTAAGAAAGTGAAGATCTGGTGAAAAATGTTGATTTCAATGTCAAGTTTGGCCAAAAAGTGTAACCCATTATTGTGGGATCACCTGTTAGCTCATAAAAACCTTAGATGCACTAAAGATTAGGACATGCACACACTATCATTTATTAAATATCTATATATCATCAATATTTAATTACCAAACTTGGGGTTTGACCAATGCAAATCCCCATACTGATAAAACAACATTTTACTTTGTAGATTTACTACAGGTCCAAATCTGGAAGTGAAGATTTGCAGGTATAGGAGTAGAGTGTAGATAGATGGCTATAGTTTCATCTTTTTAAGTTTTATAAGGGGACACCAGGACCCATTCACCCTTGGGTGAATGAGTCCTGCTAAAGAGCTCAAAATCTAGTTTTTGGCCAGGTGCATACCATTCTCCCCTTCTTAGATCTGCCTATAAATTTTCATTCTTGTTTTTGTTATCATAGAATTATGTATTTCAAGTGTTAGGTCATAGAATTGACTTAGATAATGCATTCTAAATCATCTCCCAAAACTACCAATCAGTCATTTCTGTCATAAGAAAACAACAAATTTCCCAAATAGGGTTGACTCACCTTAAGGTTGAAAGTCAAACATATCCTTTTGAGATCTTTTCTAATGAAATTAGGGAAAAGAATGTGGGGATCTTAGGTCATTTCACATTTATTGATCCAATTTCACTTGAATTAAAACCCCTACTTTCCACTATTTCATTTTGGTGGACCTCCTTTTCTTTCATTAAATTCTGGTGACCTCGACATTGTGCATCATAAATTTTGATTTGGAAGTCTCTAAAACCCTAGATCTAGGATTTACATTAGTTAGTTTTGTATCTCATTTAGGGTTTCAGAATTGTATTTTGCATAATTTAAAATCATAAAAAACTAAAAATATTAAATAAATCTTGCATACATCTTACATGTTAGTTGTATCAAGAGTGTCTTTCAATCATTTAGCTGAAAAATTTAGTCAAAATTGTATCTCAAAAGTTATCAATTTTGTTCACATTTTTTTATTTATTATATTTTCATTTTGATAGAAAATTCTGTAAAATTAGACACAAAAGAAACATTTTGCAACCTAAAATAGTAAACACAAACAGTAGCTCAAACATTGCATTTTTCATTTTTCAGCACCCTAACCAAGGACCCATTTGTCCTTGGGTGAATCTGTCCTTGTACGGGTGTCCTAATAATCTTCTAGGTGCATTTCTATCTCTATTCTTTCTTTCTATTTCTGTTGTCAAACCTAAAATTTGAAATTTTGAAATAGTCTTTTCTACACAGTAAAGAAAGTTGTTCTTTTGATAAAATCTTGAAGGAAATTAGAAAAAAAATTATGTTTCAATATTAGATAGTTTTAGATCTGCGGACATTCTTTACTTTTTACATGTATAACTTAGATGAGTTTTAGTTTTTGTTTCTAAAACATTTTGAAACATCATTATCTGAAACATCAACAAAAGAGCCACTCGTAGTAAACCTTGGAAAGCGCAGTTGTCCCGGTCATCGGATATCTTGGACCATATATCTTTTGGTAACTAGTATTGATCAGTGACATGGATGCGACCGCTGTTTGTCTGAAATGTATCCACTAAGGCTTGTCAAAACAAAACAAAACAAAGGGAATTTAATGCAATTACACCTCAACTTATCATCTACCCACCTTAACAACAACCACAAGTCCAAACCAAGCTTGTGCTTATCATACCTGACCACCTAAAAAAAAAATAGTAATAATATTTTTCCCCTGAGGGCTCTTTAGGTCAAGGGTACAACACCCTAAAAATGCTTCTTATCTTATCAAAACAATGTTTTCCAGTGGTTGTTTTTCCCATATAATGAAAACAATGTTTTGCAGCAACTGAGTTATAATACCATTGCTCACACATATAATACAAGGAATAATAGGCAACCATAAACCATACCTAATTCATTACTACTACCTCAACCTATTTTTCCTAGTGCTCCTCACTAGCCTTTACATAATGGAAAGGATCTTGTGGAACAACTTCGAAACACTCTTGCTAAGATTTCTTTATGGGTGAAACATAGAAAAATAGGATAGGTGAATTTCCCAAAATGGAAAAATGGATCCAAAGGGAAAAGGGGTCCTACTTCTCTAATTTCATTAGGAAATGAGATTGACACTATGAAAGGACTATTGACCTTGAGGTGAATAAAGTAAAATTGTAAATCTACTAATTGCTAGGATGGGGGTCTAGGTCAAACATCACTTTGGGGAAAAATATTAAAAATAGAAAACAAACTCCAAATTGTGATTTATAAAGTACATTTAGAAGCTTAAACATAAAACTAATGGAACCTACAGACTTTAGGGAGAATTTGGAAGGGATAAATGTTGTGTACCTTTCACAAAAAGTGTTTTTTCAAGGCTTAGTAAGGACTCTTTCACCCTATGGTGATTGGGTCCTTGCTAGGGATCCTAAAAATATGTTTATGGGTTTTATTCTCCTATGTCTGCACTCCTATATTCCCAAATCTCACAATTGAAAATACAAAAAATAAATTTTGTAGGTCAACTTCTGTGATTTTGCAAGAGTGGTGACAACAAATGCAACTTTAAAAAATTTACAAATTTTTTTTCTTCAATAGATCTTCCACTTAAAATCTGCAAACATATATCAAGAGGGGAAAATGTTGTTTGTTAGGTGAATGGGTATTTGCCTTGGTCAAACCCCATTTTGGTAATTAAACCTTGAAATGAATAAAAGCATGAAAGGAATGATGAATGAACAACTCTATGTAACAACTCACCAAACCATTGGATGAACCTTTGATAATGAAGGTCTACAACTTGCATGAAATGGCTTCAATGGATGTGAATCATGATACTTGAATCTTGCTTTAAATCCTTGCTTGAAATGATACTTTGAATGCTTTATTGAATCATGAAACCTACATCAACATATTAGCTCCAAAAACATGCATCACTCCACATAACTTTTACATAATGCTTGGATCTTGATTGCTGCAACAAATGATGAATAAATCCTCTTTGAATGCTCTTGACAATAATCTTGAATTTTGTAATTGATCTCTCAATTGTGCTCTTGAAAATCTAATGTTAATTTGATAAAATAACATTGCATTTATAGTAACTTATCCTTAATTCAAATTTCACAAGCCGAAATTGAAATATAGATTTGAAAACATTAAAATACCACCAAAAACATAATTTAAATTAGTTTCCTAGGTCTAAGTGATAACCCATTCACCACTAGGTGAATAGGTCCTAGGGCACATTCATAGGACACACATTGCTCAATGATAAGTGTTATGTTATGGCATTAATGAATGTCGAGTTTTCCTCTTCGTAAATTGCAATTAGTTAGGCTTGGATTTGAATTAAAGGGGAAAATTAAGGCATAATTAGCCATAATTAATTAATAAATACCCAGATTAGTGTGAAAGTGTAAATAAATAAACTTTACAACACCATAAATAAGGCACAATTAAGTCAATTTTAGTTAATAGGGCCTTAAACTCAATGTGAATATGTAAAATACATATCACAACACTTAATTAAGGCATAATTAAGTTCATTTTATTTAATAAGGCCCTAAACTTAACGTGGATATGTAAAATACATATTACAACACTAAATTAAGGCATCATTTAGCTCATTTTATTATTAATATTTATTCCCAAATTAAGTGTGGAAAAGGGATAATTTTTCCTACCTAGTTACATTTAGCCCCCACTTTAGTGAGAGTATGAACTCATGTAAAACTCACACTAAAGTAGACATTCAAGAGGGTTCCAAGTGCACCAATGTCGATGGTATAGGATGACAAAGATCAATGAGGGTGATCTAGCCACCAGGATCTAAGATCCCACATGAAACCAACATAAGCACAAAGGGACACACACAAGGTGTACGATATGCAATAGTAAGAAAATATACACAAACATGCAATGTCAATGACTAAAAGACAGAAAAAAAAAACAAAGAAAAAGGGGTGGATCAAGCCTCGACTATTTTTCCAACTCGATGTAGATCAAGTCTTAGTTGTTTTTCCAAGATGCATGATCACTCCAGGGTAATAGAACCTTGGGTCATCCCTTAGGTGAGCCTCCAAGAAAGTGGAATAGTGAGAAATTCATGTTAGGTCTAGGCTTTCATCATACAATGACAAATTCATACCTCTATCTATGCTCTCATCATATTAACCATACCAAAGCTATCCCTTTGATAACAAGGCACTACAAAATGAAACTTTGAGCTTCATATGGTTAACAAGGTGTATTATGTTAAACACTTATGAACAACATGTGAGTAGAGATTTGTTCAAAGGGACTTTTCCTAGTTCATGTAAGATCTCTTCTTAAGGAACATTGTGCCTAATGTCTCCAAGAGAGGACAAGTCAAGGATAAAAAGAAATATCACACTCTCAAAGGAAATCAAACCCAATGACACCACCAAAAAAAGGACACATCACAAGAATAAATAAAATCACACAAAGAACAATGAGGATATCGATGTATGCCCCCACTTTAAAGGAATTGCTAACACCATTGTTGTGAGAAATAACTTTAAATTAGAAAATATTCAATTTTAATACATAAGAGCTTATTTGGAAAGCCCTATGCCAATTCATATGTTCCCAAATGAAACTACATCATGTATAAGGGTTTTCCCCCAAAATGTAATCTTAAAGATAATACAGTATGTCACATGCGAGCCAACTTCAGGCATGTCGTCCACATCCTAAGCTTGCTCTTATATATACATGGAATGCGGTCAACTATCCAAAAGAGACAATGAAAAGTGTCATATGAGGACAAGGCTACCTAACCCCCTTTCTCCCACTTAGTGCAATACAAGGGTGGGCTGAGGTAAGTGATGAGCAACATGAAAATCAGTAATAATTAAAGGAACTAGGTGCTTCAACACAAGGAAGAGCACCCGAATCCTTAAGATTTGATTTTTTTCACTTAAAGCCTTACATCCATTAGAAGAATCACCATGAACTCTTGTAAAATTTATTTCATGTTCTTAGAGGGAGAGATATCAAACAATCTTGGAGGAGTCTTGACAAGATACTCTCTTGATCAATAGTAGAAGATGTTCCTTTATTTTCTAATGAAGATATCTCTTGCTTAGTACAAGGTGTCATACTTACACAAGGCTCTGTAGATTGCAAGATTTTGTACTCTCCAATCATTAGTGTTTTGTGTGATGAAATTGATATTAAGTGAATATTTCTTTAATTCTTCCATTTCTTTCAAAGGAAAATAACCAAGACCACTAGTTTCTATTAGTCAAGATGCAACAAGGTTAAAGTTGGCTTAAATAATCCTCTATAAGAGTGTTGATATTAAGTGAAAGCTTTTTTGTTTCTTTTGAGGGACAATAACCAATATCACTAGTTATTTCTTGTGTGTTAGGCTCTATGGGGACACATATACCTTGTTCTCTAGCACCACATCCTTTTCCACTATAACCAAGTTGTTTCATAAGCTCATAACCTATTCCATAAATATTTTCCATTTCTTTTAGATTATGTGGCAATTCGTAATCAATTTCATCAATTTTTTTTTGTGTAATTTGCTTCTTCATCTATAGTGGTTGAAGTGGATGCTTTCAAATTTTATGTTGACATTACCACTTTCTCTTTTTCCTTTTCAGGCTCTTTTTCTTATGATCTTGTATTCTCCCATGAATGTAGGTGTGAAATCTAAGGATCCCCAATCATCTTCCAATAACTTTGTGACTTTTTCAATATGCTTTTCTTTTTGTCTCTCTTGCACGAGTTCCACTTGTGTAGTTGGTGTGAATATTTTCAAAGGACTTTCCTTTTCTTTCTTAGTGTGTAAACAACTTTTTAGTTTAGGTTCGGCTTTGATTGTATACACTTTGTTGTTGTACACATACTTCATTTTACGATGAAGAGTAGAAGGAACCCCATTCAATGCATGAATCCAAGTTCTACCCAAGAGAAGATTATATGAAAGATTATCGGGCATGACATGAATAGGAGTTTGCAATGTGGCCTTTCCAACTGTAATAGGAAATGTTATCACACCAAGTGGTTGTTTTCCTATGTTATCAAACCCATGAATATATAAATAATCTAGTTGTATTTAAATCCTGTCCAAAAGGTTTATGCTACACATGTTAAGGGTTGATCCATTGTCAAAAAGGGTTCATTTTATCCAAGTTCTATTATATATAACTATTATCATGAAAGATTCATTTTGGTTTTACACTTCTAATAGAGGCAACTCATCTTGATGGAAAGTAATGTCCAAGTTGACCGAAGTCATACCTTGAATCTGGGCTGCCACATCATTTTTTTGCACATTAGGAGGGGTAGGAACTTGTTGTAAAGCACTTTGAAGCATGTTATGATAACTAGGTGAGTCTTGAATAAGGTCCCATAAGGATATCTTAGCAGGAGTATTTTTAAGTTGTTCACCAAGATCATACTCCTTTCCATTATATGAGGGAAAATGAGGAGCACTAAGCATGATAGGTTGAGGCAATGGGAGGGATGTTGGATTTGTTTTTCTTGGTTGTGGATTTTTTTCTAGTGTTATATGTATGAGAAATAGTATTTTAACTTGGTTTTTGTGAAACATTATCATTATCAAGTTGACTTGTAGGTGGATCTAAGATAAGCATGGGTTTATTTTGAACTTTTGGTTGTTGTGAGGGTGGATAGAGGATAAGTAGAGGCATAGGTGGTCCAATAATTAAAGGATCTGTAGGGGGTCTAAGAATTAGAGGACTCAAGGGAGTTCTAATGCTCATAACCTCAACACACTTATCCTAATTTTTACGATCTCTTAGTGAAGGGGAGTCTAATGTCACTTCATCATCTTCATCTAAGGAAGCCACATTACTATAGTTTGAAAGATATGTGTCAATGTTATCATTTTCTTCCACCATGATATATTTCCTAGTAGGAGAGTTTTTAGGAGAGAGAAAACCTAGATGTTCATGACATTCAATGGTTGGTTCTTCTAAAATAGCTTCATCACAAGTAGGGGACTCATCAATGGTTGTATTTTCTTGCTTATCTCGTATCAAATCATTCTCACAAATAAGAGAAATAGGAAAGGTAGTATTAGGAGATGTGTCAATGGTCTCATCCTTGTATCCAAAAATGTCTTCCCAAATGGGAGAGGTAGGGGAAGAGAGACAAATGAGACTCTCATAACTCTCATTGGTTTGATCTTCTAACACCAAAATATCTTCTTCACAAATAGGAGGGATATTAGGAGAAGACCAAGTTTGATTGTCATGATTTTCCATTATGTATTCTCTTTCGTTAAAACATTCTCATAAGTGGGAGGGATGGAATTTTTTCTTAGCATGCTTAGAAAGGTAAGATACTAACATTGTGTGCCCAAAAATGAAAAGTAATTTCATCCATTTTATGATATGATTCAAGAATGTAAACATTATGTACCCAAAAATGAAAAGTACTTTTATCCAACTTATACAAAGCTTAAAGAATGTAAATAATGTGTATCTAAATATGAAAAGTAATATTATCCAACTTATTCAAAGTTTCATGAGGATAAACATTGTGTATGCAAAAGTGAAAAGTACTTTTATCCATATTATGCAAAGCTTCAAGAATGTAAGAATTTTCAAATCTGATGATTTTTTCTACTAAAATGATTTTGGAATGATTCAAAAATAACTATACTAAATGGATGATTTGACCTAGATGCATGAAACAAAAATTCCTAACACTTTCCAAACTAATACAATAGGTTACCAACAAGCCTAGGAAGTGCAAAAAACCATAAAAAGGATAAAAAAAAGTTGGTTTTTGTAGGCCTCCAAGGACTCATTCATCTAGGGGAAAATGGGTCCTAGTATAAGATTTGATAAAATTGAAAAATGCAATTTCCATGTGAGTAGATGTGTTTTTGGTTTGATATCTTAGATCGTAACTTCTATAGCAAAATTTTCCTAAATTTGATGTTTAAATGAAAGTGCAATTAAGGAAAAATGATGAACAATATGACACTTTTTGAAATGCAATTTTGGCTTAATTTTTTAATATGAATGATGAAAAGTACACTTATATACAAACACTATGCAAAATTAATGCAAAATTTTGAATTTTTCAAATGTAAACAATGAAAATTTAAACCCCTATATGCAATGCAAACTAATGCAATTTTGAAAACCCTAAATGATATGCAAAGTAACACAATGCAATGCAAACTTATGCAAATTCTAGATCTAGGATTAAAAGGACTCCAATTTTCAAAAATGTTGTTGTACAAGGTTGAGTCCACCAAAATGAAACATAGAAAAATAGGATAGTTGAATTTCCCAAAATGCAAAAGTGGATCTAAATAGGGAAAAGGGGTACTACTTCTCTAAGTTCATTAGGAAATGAGATCTACACTATGAAAGGACTGTAAACCATGAGGTGAATCAAGTCAAAGTGTGAATCTACTAATTTCCCTTTTTTGCTAGGACATGGGTTTAGGTCAAACAACACTTTGGGGAGAGAGATTTAAAATAGAAAATAAACTCTGAATGGTGATATATAAAGTGCATTTAGAAGCTTAAACATAAAAATGATGGAACCTATAGACTTAAGGGAGAAGTCAGAAGGGATAAAATTTGTGTACCTTTCACAATAAGTGCTTTTTCAAGACTCACTAAGGACTCATTCACCCTATGGTGAATGGGTCCTAGATAGGGCTCCTAAAAATTTGTTGATGGGTTTTTTTCTCTTGTTTATGTACTCCCAAATTCCTGAATCTCATAGTCAGAAAGCCAAAAATAAATTTTGTAGGTTAATTTTCATGATTTTGCAAGAATAGTGACAACAAATGCAACTTTGCAAATTTTTTTCTTCAACATATTAGCTCCAAAAACATGCATGAATCCACATAACTTTGACATAATGCTTGGATCTTGATTGCTACAACAAGTGATGAATAAATCCTCTCTTGAATGCTCTTGAAAATAATCTTGAATTTTGTAATTGATCTCTCAATTGTGCTCTTGAAAATCTAATGTTAATTTGATAAAATAACCTTGTATTTATAGTAACATATCCTTAATTCAAATTTCACAAGCCGAAATTGAAATATAGATTGAAATCATTAAAATACTGCCAAAAACTTAATTTAAATTAAGGTCCTAGGTATAAGTGAGAGCACATTCGCCCACGGGCGAATGGGTCCTAGCACACTTACCTAGGACGAACATTGCTCAACGATAAGTGTTAAGTTATGGCATTAATGATTGTCAAGTTTTCCTCTTCAAAAATTGAAATTAATTAGGCTTAGATTTTAATTAAGGGTCCAATTAAGGTATAATTAACCTAAATTAATTAATAAATTTGTAGATTAGTGTGAAAGTGTAAATAAATACAGTTTACAACACTATAAATAAGGCATAATTAAGGCCATTTTAGTTAATAGGGCCCTAAAATTAATGTGAATATGTAAAATACATATTACAACACTAAATTAAGGCATAACTAATTTCCTTTTATTTAATAAGGCCCTAAACTTAATGTGAATATGTAAAATACATATTACAACACTAAATTAAGGCATAATTTAGCTCATTTTATTATTAATATTTATTCCTAAATTAAGTGTGGAAAAGGGATACTTTTTCCTACACTACAATGGGATCTCATTCAAGATGAGTTACCCCCATTAGAAGTGAAAAAACAAAATGAGGCTTTGATGATAGTGGTTGTCATTAACAAGATTTGCATTAGATGTACTCTTATTGATAATGGTTTAGCACTCAATGTTTGTAGTTTAAACCTTCTAGATAAGATTGGAGTGGACAAGAGAAAAAATCAACCAAACTCTTTATCTATCTGTGGGTTAGATAATGTGGGAAAAAAATTGCTTGGTGTGATAGAATTACATGTTAGATTAAGTAAGAAAACTTTGCAAACTCCTATTCATTTTTTTCCTCAAGAACTCTCATATAATCTTCTCGTAGGAAGACCTTGGATTCATGAAATGAACAGAGTCCCTTAAGCACTTCATTGTTTAATCAAGTATACCTATCAAAATAAGGTTTACACAATAAAACTTGACCTTTAATCTGAAAGTTGTTTACAAACTGAAATAGGCATGAAAAGTCCTTTGAGAACATTGATACTGTAGACATGTCAAATTTACATCATGCATAATCATATTCCATTCATCAAATAAATCAGGACTTTATTTAAATCAAATCTTAAATCATTATCAAGGTCCAAAATGTCAACTCATCTAATCAGCATTAATCAGCATGATCATCATCTAATCCTAATCTAATACTAATCACATCCCACTTGCATGATCTAGACCTAGCCACTTGCACAATAAATCAATTTTATTGATTTATTAAAATCTCATTTTCTTTCAACATGACAAGTCAAACATGGCATTTATTGCTCTTCTTTCTTGTCCCCCTCTCAAAATTTATTGCAAATTTGAATTCAAAATTTCCCCCTCTTGGGCACTCTTCCCAAATCTTGCACACACATCACCTAATCACATGATGACAAGTGTTCTCAATTCATTGGCTTGTTTTTGATCCCACATTGGTCCCTCTTCAACATTCAACATTTTGAAAATCTTTAAATAGGTGCATCATCCTCAAGCAAATGGCTTCACAATCTTCACAATCTTCACAATCTCTTCACAAATCCATCATCTATGATGCAAGGTCATTCTCTTTGAGAACTTGATCTTGTCCATTTATCATCTCCATCTTCATAGCATTTCATCATCTTGAGCTTTTTATCAAGGATTGGGAAAGGGTCACTAGCACATGTGACACCAATCCACTATGAGATAGAGTTGGATCATGTCTTTCATATGCATTATTTAGTTTCTATTGTTCCATTTTTATTGCATGATTGATGTGTTTCATTATTTCATAGGGATGTTAAAATGGTGTTTTAAACTAACCATATTGCAGATTTTAGCATCCACAAAATGGCGCTAGAAGGAGGGCTGCTTTCACCGTTGGATATATATGTTACTGAAATTTCTAAATTTGGTTGATGTTTCATTATGTCTAAATATCATCATTACTGTCATCTTCTATATGCACTGAAGTTCTAAAATCTGATAAAAGTGATATTGATTTAGCACAGATCCAAAATTAGTGCTTATATATGATGCTACTAACATTCCTAAGTTTGATTGATGTTTTGTAGTTTTTAAATATCATTGTTAACTTCTATATACGCTTCCTGTTTTGGACTACCCATGTATGCCTGGAGTATTTTTCAACTGATCTTGTTGTTTCTTGTTATGCATATTGAGCAAATAGCTTGCATATTCACGTCTGATGATTTGCATAACAACAGATAGAGTCGTTAGTTTTTGTATATGTGCCAACAGTTTCAGACCCTGGTATGCTTAAATTGCTTAGATTCTGAATTTCTTTGTTTTCTACCGCACTGATGTCGTTATCAGTGGAGAGCTGGGAGGGAGGTAATGGGCCAGAAATGGTGCCGGTAGGGTCAAAACTTCTGTAATGCCCGGCATTTGTGAAACACTAGATTATCTTCGCAACACTCAGGAAAAGCAAACCTTAACAAGATATTTTGATTAAGTATGAAAATCGGGCGCTCCTGCCACTGCTCCTTCCTGTTTTTCCCTGCTTAGTGCTTAAACGCCCTGTGAGTGCCTTTATTGTGTTGCCAACTTATTTTTGTCACCCGTAGGCCACTCGTAGGATGAACCTTTTCTAGTAACTGTCTGCGTCAATGGAGTTCCTGACTATGAAAAGTGGTGAACTAATTTTTCAAATCCACCGCTGATACCGTATAATAAAGGATGCAGTGAACCATCTTGTGCCAGCGGCCAAATCCACTAACAACCCACTTGGACCAGCGGTCGTGCGCTACAGTTAACCATCGAACGGCCACAGCTCCACCTTTATTACCTCCACCTCGCAGGCCCTGGCTTTCTATTTAATGCTTTCACTCTGTCAAACAGTTCGAACACCTTGTCTCTACTTCCAGATTTTGTCACACAGAGACACGCGCCTTGTCTATGCACCACGTTTTGACGCTAGAATTTTGGCATTTTGGCCTTGCCTTGTCTATGCATTCTGTTAAACAGTCCGCGTGCCTTGTCTATGCATTCTGTTAAACAGTCCACGAGGCATTCTCAGTTCACATGCCTTGTCTGTGCTTTACAGTCAAATTCCTACACCAGTGTTCATCCTACTCTCCCATGATAGCCTCTAAAATCTACATAGTTTGCCAGCGGCGTGTTACTCACCTGTTATTTCTTTAGGCGCTTGGGATGAGGTATGAACTATCATAAATGATCACTAGTCTTTGTTCCTTTAGTTCTTTCAAAGACATCTGGTCTGAGTTCTTTCCTTGGCTGAATTTGATTTGAATGTTTGCTTGGTCAAAATCACTCAATGTTATCCTCAACGCCTCTCTTAAATGCAGTAGATTATCACTCCCACGCAGCCAGCTAATAACTCCGTAAAATATGTTTTGACACAACAGTATCTTGCCAAAGTTTACCAACTGTCCTCTTGGCTCATTAAATCTGCGCGCCCAGTGCATTATTTCAAATCTTGCTGCAACACATTAAGTAGCCCTGCCATCTGCATCGCCCATACTCTTGATGATCTGCTTTGTTCTTTAGCCTGATATTAAATGCGCATGAGTCATTGAGATTTGGACCTTTTAATATTTTTTTTTTTTTTTTTATTTTATATTTTTTCCTTGGGAAGGTTACTTTCAAACAACAGATTCCTAGCCAAGTTTAAATCACAAAATGAATTCCTTTCTTTTATGTTAGTAAATGAGTTTGGTCACCTTGAATCTGAGCCTCTTTGACAACGTACCATTAACGTCTTTCGCCAACATGCTTTGTGTACCTATCGGCATTTATGGCATTGTCTTTTCTCGCCACACAGAGGGAATGGAGATGATATCAACCAAGTAGACGCGCCATCCATTTTGGGGGAACTCTTCCCTAGGTTTTGATTTCGATTAGCTGTGGTATGACAACATCCATCTATTTTAGCATTGTTCCTTGAATAAAAATGCCTAAATCTGCGAAGAGATCACCATGAATTTGAAAACTGGATCTTGCAAATAAGCAGATATCTTGAATGAAGGTGTCTTTTATAACTTAAATTTTGAGAAAACAAACAGATTTGAGATTGATGGCTATTAATTTTAGATTAATCAGTGGAATGATTTTGGCTTGGCGCAATATTCAAGTTTGAGTGACATCATTTAGGTAGTGCTATATGACTCTCACTCAATATTCATAATTTTGTCCATGTTAGAATCCTTGTATTGCCAAAATTGACATAAGTCTTATTTTAGAAAGTTGTTAAGATATGATTTTTTATAACTTCAATGTTACTTTCTAACTAACGTTGTAGCAGGATGACATATGGGTGAAACTTCAAAGCTGCTTTGCATCAAGGAAAATAAATCCAAACAGATCTAAGCTGGAAAATTGATTTGGGATTTGAAATTGTCAAAAGCATTTCTAAATGCTTATTAAGTTTGGGGCACACATTGCTGATTTGGTTTATTGTTGAATGATATATCTTTTCTAGATATGTTGGATAAGGCAAAGAGGAAAAGCGAAAGCGAAAAATCAACAAGGAGGAGGCTACCAAACGAAAACGAAAGGAGGGAAAGATTTTTTCTTTTCTTTGAAAACACAATGTGTTCTTTAACACTTTAAGTGTTTGATCAACACTTCACGAAATTGTTTTCCTTTTCGTTTTAGAACATTAGTTTTCAATTGGGGCTAAAACGAACAATTTCATTTTCATTGCAAAGGGCTTAAAACGAACCTTAGAACAAACTTACTAGATTTCGTTTTGGTTTAAAATTGAACAAGGCAAACTTCACACTTGATTTTGGTGCTTAAAATGAAGTCATCATTGCTTTGAGGCTAAAACGAACAAGTGCTTGATTGTGTTATTTTGTCTTTTGAGTGCGTATCCTCTCCCCTTGCGCTTCGTGCGATCTAGGGTGCAAGAGAAACACTCAAAATACATTTTATTGCTTTGAAACACTTCATTTTGGGCTTAAAAATTGAACAATCTTGTGCGAGTGTGAGTAGGGGCATTTTCGCGTACATTCTCGTTCTTTGTGCCATCAAAGAATCGATCGAGTTACGGATTGTGTCTTTGCTCGCTTTTGTTTATCTTAGAGGGCCTGCCTTGGGGAAAAAGTACTCACCCAAGCGACGACTCAACCGGTAACACTCTAAAGCCAAGAGTATTTCCAGCCGGGATATAAATGAGGATTTTGGTTAAACGCCATAATCACGCGGTTGGCTCCGACAAGATGGATCCGAAAGGGGACTCTTGCCACGTTGGGTCAACTCCTACGAACGGAAAGTCCTTACTAGAACCTATGTGTTAGAATTTGCCAAAATCCTTAATCTGTTTGTTGGTGCAAGAACGGTCGTTCTGAAGCCGCCCCACAATTTTACGGCTTTTAGTAGAGATGGAAAGCATGCCATGGGAGTTTCATGGGTGTTGATGCTTGGCTGCCCCGTATAAGTGAGTGCCGTGGAGGGGAGCCAGTGGGGTCAAGCATCTAACCATCCGCTAAAAGTAGGCGTAGCTGGACTTGTCCAAGTGGGGACTCAACAAACATTGTCTATCACATCCATAGGGCTTGTAATTATTCTTTGTTTGAAAACACAGTGTATTCGAAAACATTTTGCAAACAAACACTTAAACATGATCATGCAAATTTCAAACCCCTTTTGATAGAGCAAATACCTTTTGACAAATTTAAGTGTTGTTGCCTTCCCTTGGGATTATGTCCTTAGAGGTTTCTCATCACTTGAATTTATATCGTCATTTGCTCTAACTAGGGTTAACCTAGGAAATCCCTTTGCCTCAATTTCTTGGAACTCCCACACAACACTTTGTGGGAAGAAAAGGAATTTTGACATAGGACATCTTAGTTTGAAACTTTAATCAAGAGTGTGTTTGTGGTAAAAGGAATACACTAAGCAAAGATAACAAATTGGACCCCACACATGTGCTTGATATCTCTTGGTCATATTGGTCTTTTGATTGCTCTTAGAGAAAAGTGTGTTCTTCAATACCTTGGCCTAGTAAACAAAGTCTCTCTAAGTCTCTTAGGATCATCAAAACTTTCATCTATCTTCCAAACATTCATCGATCCATCTCACCACAAACAACTTTAGAGCTTTGAAAACATCATTACCTAGACTTGGGTACATTTCCAAACCAAATCAAAAATCATTTGTTTAGTTAGGTGTGTTTGGATGAATCCTTCCACGCACACTTAGTTAAATTATCATTTCTTTGAACAAGTTCATCCTAAGATAACATCCAACATTTTAGGGTTTACATGTTCATCATCCACATCAAACAATCAAAATCAAGCCCTAAGTCTAGCTTTGATTCAAAGTTCCTAAACGTTCATCACTCATATCATCCACCTTTCATCCTCCATATCATCATTGATCCTAGGAATCTTAGAGGTCACTTTCATAACAAGGTCAAAATACAAGAAGAACATGGAATATAAACTTGATCCATACATCTTGGGTAATCCAAATCAGTTGAATCTTCAAAGCCTTGCAATGCCTATCAATTATCAAAATCCATGCATAGGATCATTTCCTTCGACAAATGTCAATGGTACAACAAGTGTGGGTATGCCCAATCTGAATTTTGGAACACATCTCCCCATGATAGATTTCAATCAAAGTCCAAACTTACAAGTCTATCCTCCAAACAATCAATACATGAGTCTTCAAACGAGCAACATCATTCCACCAAATCCCTACAAACCAAATGTGGATGTACCAAATGCATTTTTTCGAAACATGAATCCTAACTCGGAAACCTTTGGAAAAATGATTCCCAATACCAACATTGTTCATCCTATCATGCCAAATCAGAACATTATCCAAAGTCAATTTTCCCATAATCCCATTCAAAAATCGCAAGCATGCATGCCAAAACTACTTGAACACAAGCCAAATCAACTATCTCAAGTGAGTCAAAATCAAAATCAAGAACAAATTTGGCGAGATCAAATTGCAGAACTTTCCAAAATAGTTGAGGCATTGCGCCAAGGGGAATCTCCACCACCATTACCTACATCATTCCTTGGTTTAGGGATTCCCCCTTTACCTAACACCAATCATTTCACCCAAATCAATCCACATAACATCAATCAAACCATCACGACAAATCCTTTGAATATACCATCGACATCACACCAATGGATGGTATCTAATCAAACAACAACATTGATCCCAAATCAAAATACGGTCTCCCAAGGGCCTATCACCTCGGTCAATCCAACCATCACTATCCCTTCAATCATTCCAAACACCACTATCACTCCCATCACATCTCAACCCCTCACTACCATGATCGCTCCGAGCGTATCTCAAACACTTGTCACTACATCCAACACAATTTCAATCCCACCACCACCACCATTGCGACTAAGCCAAGTAAGCAATTACAATGCTTCATTCAAAGCATACCAACAATTGCTCCAACAATATGAAACAATTCGGCAAGCGCCTATAGCCACGCACGCTTCTCAAGCTTCACAGCAAAATCAAGCTCAAACATCGCTGCAACAACAACAAGCAACACAAGCTCAACAAGTGCAACAATCCTTTCAAGTTTCCCAAGCCTCTCAAGCTACCCAACCAACACGAGCACAAACACAAAAGATGACAACTATTGAAAACAAGGATCAAGATCAATCCATCACTAAGCACACGTTTACTTCATCCAATGATCAAATCGACAAATGTCAAGAGTCACTTTTGAATCACGATCAAAATCCACCAACAAAACTCGACAATGAGCCAATTCAAGAAATATCAACATCACTTGATGCTATGGTCGAAGACATTCACAATCTCTCCATCGCAATTGTCGAAAACAATGATCAAAACCTCTCCATCGAGGAGCACATTGAAGATATATCTACACAATCCGATGATCAACTCACCATACATCAAGAGCCACTTTTTAGTGATCTCTTTCAAGGAGTGTTGGGATTATTTGATCCTATTGACATAATGCACAATCAGTTTACCTATGATCATGTTGAAAATGTCTCTACATCGCCTTACGAGTTAGAGGACATATCTCAAGAATTTATTCCAAAGCATGATCAAAATCTTTCACCAAAGTCTAGCAATGGTCCTTTTCAAAACATGTTGATCCCCTTTGACCTCATGGCTACAGATACTAAAGGAACCCTAAACTCAACACTTGAGGATGTTGAACCACTTACCATGTCTAATGAAGATATCCAAGCACCATTTGTAAGCGATTCATCCTTTGAAACTGATCCATGTCAAGAATTTGATCCAAAGCATGTCGAAAACAACTCTGAAATCATTCAAGATCAAGAATTTGTATCTTCTAGATACTACAATAATCTAATGAACACTCTCTTATCCATGCAAGATGATCATATCCATGTAGCACATACTCCTCCATCTACCCATGAGATGCTTTCTATGGATGGACATGTAGATGATCTTCATCTAGAACAAGATTTTGTTACACAAAAAGAGAAAATTCTTAACTCCTACAATAAAACGGAGTTGTCAAAATCAAGATCGAATATGTCCCAAACTCAAATTGAGGACATCATGAATAAAGATATCCATCATTATTTGCCCAAGGAAACAAGTCAGATAGAACATCCAGAGTTAGCAGAGCAGCAAATTGAAAGAATGTCGTCTACGGTGATCATTGATCAGAGAATTCATTCTAAACAAAAGCTCTCAGAACAGGCGGAATCAAAGCATGAAGGTACTTCTACCATATTGGGGGCAACTTCGTCTCAAGCAAACGTCAACATAGGGAGCACAAGGATTCCTTATGATGAAACCGATGTCAATACTACAACCAGTCATGTCACGAATCTTCATCCACCCATCACCCCATCCATGAATTGGGACCAACGTCAAAAGAAAGATCTGAATCAAAGCACAAAGAATGTTATCAAATCAAGAAAAGCCGAGAAGCATAATGGACAAATCAAATACATATGGATACCAAAGAATACAAAGAAAGATTATCCCTATCAAACTCCATCAGTCAAAGAAACTGTGGGGCAAACTAAAAGAGGGAAAGGTATCCATCAAAGATGTCCACAAAATCAAAAGCAGACTTTTCAAGCAACGTACAAAGTGTATCAAGCAGTTGGTCCTAATTTCATGCACACTTCCGTATCCACCCATCATTGCTCATCTACCCAAGTTTGGAGAGTCAAAGGTTCCAAACTGTCAACCAATCCATCTCTTATCCCTAAACACACTCCATCCACGCCTCCACGCATGATATCCACTTCTACATTGACCGTATTGGCAATCACCCTTCATCATAAGGATTTCAAGGCACTTTTATGGCGATAATGGCGCACTAAGACAAAGTCAACTCCGGTATCACGAAGCAGATCAAGAATCCCAAAAGTTGCATTCGTGCATGTATCTTAGCAAAGCAAGCTCCTTCAAGGTGATATCGATGGCACATTATGGTGAGCGTTCTACGCCAACACCACCGTGGTTCCGCGGAATCTTCAAAAATACAAAAATCAAAATATGAAAATCAAAAATCAAAAAAGGATTGAAAATAGTAAAGATAAAAATCGTCCTCTAGTGAAAACCGCATGGGCGGCGCTTTGGGCAAGACCATGATGAAAACCTGGCAAACAGGCGTCATGTATAGAATCGAGCATCTACGTGCGCCAGTTCAGATGAAAGCATCTCATCTCATCCCATCCATAATAAATCGAGCATTCAATCCATCTCATCCATAATAAATCCATCCATCCATAAACCATTGATCCAATCCATTCGCATCTATCTGCATCCATCATCTTAGTTATCTTGATCTCGATGAAATTTTGGGGCACACCTTACGCTTGCTTACGACCAACATCTTGACATGGGTCATTTTCATCGATCCTATCCTATGCAGCATTATCTGAGCTATGAAGCATTATCCAAATGAGCATTCGTTATCCGAACTCCTTATCTTATCGCAAGATAATCCATGTCCCTCCATCCATACAACTATCCGAGCATCCACCCATCGCATTCCATACGTTGCTAGACATTGGGGGCAGATATCTACATCTTGCTTCGAGAATAAATCTTGATCTATGTCCTCCAACTTATGTGGCGATCCGAACATTGGAAAACATGAAATAAAATTGGTCTAACCACTTGTGAGCAAAAATCCGAAGCACTAGCCCATGGCATATTTTGACGAGAACATGTTCCTTATCAAGCTTCGTCTTTCATTGAACATCAATCCAAACAATCACTATCAGTTGCATCTAAGCTGCACGTCAAACGTCACATCACATCATCCAAACATCTTTTGTTTGAAACCAAGCTTCATCAATCATGATCAATCAAATCCAATCAAAAAATCATCATCTCGGGCTATCCTTCTGTTGCTTAACACTATCCTTGCATTGTCATGTATCCTCGACAATGTTATCATTATCAATCTCGATCAATCAATCCTTGCATTGTTGTGCATCCTCAACAATGGTATCCTCATCAATCTCATCAATCAATCCTTGCATTGTTGTGCATCCTCAACAATGTTATCCTCATCAATCTTGATCAATCCAATCCTTGCATTGTTGTGTATCCTCAACAATTTTATCATCATCATCAATCCATCGATCCGATCAATCAACCTTAGCTTGGTTTTCAGCAAAAATCATAAACAAAGCACTGATATCGTCACACACATCCATATCCAAATCATCCAAAACATCAAAAAACCCAAAAAACATCCAAATCATATCAAAATCCAAAAACAAGTCAAAAATAGAAAACATCAAAAACATTGGAATCCGAACTACGTCGTCTCTGAGCTTGAACGTAGGCAAGGTTGATCTTTGATCATCCCCCGAGACATTTAGGTCAGTCCTATAGGAGTCCGTCATAATAAACTGACATTTCATCATGTATATCTTCATCTGTAAATCATTCGAGGTTGTCGGTCGAACTCACGTGGTCTGGCGTGTATAACGTAGGCAAGGCTAATCTATGGAAATGCTTAGAGGCCCCTAGGATAGGTCTTTAGGTTAGTCTCTTGGTCAAAATCTCAGAAAATCCCAAAAACATTGGAAAATCGAAAATCAAAACATTTGTAAAACCTCGAAAAATTACCAAAAACAGCCTCAAAACATTGCAAAATTCCAAAAACATCCAAATATTTGAAAAATCCATCCACCTCATCTCGCTTACACTCGCAATAATCAATCATCCATAATAAATCGTCATCACCCTCAACCTTTGGTAAAACAGTCAGAAACAAGTCTAGCAGTCAAATGTGAAAACCTAAACTGTCAAAATCTCAAGTATAGGTCTGTCGGCAAGCAAGTTGATCAACTCTTTTCTTATCAATGGCATATAAATCATAAATCAATTTCATCATCATTTGATACAAAGCATTTCCTAGGATCCGTTCCGACAATGGGCACTTTTATCAAATCAACCAATTTGGGTAAACAAAATGACGTGTCATTAACATGTCCTAGGATCCGTTCCGACAATGGACATTATCTTTTGGCAATGAGTTTTGGCTCCCATCTTTTGAAACACATTCCTTTGGCTAGAGGTATGAAGAACATTGGCTTGTTTGCATACTTGATCTTTTCTTTTGATTTATCTTATTGCGCTCATTCCAAGGACCTCTCGATGATATCCGAACGAAGGATTTAGAGAGATAGGAATGGGTCAACGATCATTATATTTTGTCTGCTGTGCTTGTTGGGCGTTCTTGTAAAATAACTTGGCGAATACTTGCTTTGTTAGATGCGCCCTAGCAAAGGTTTCGATATGTCAAGTGAACAAGAATACTCCTATCGCCCATTTGGTCAAAGTCCATCGCACTAAGTACAACGCCATCCTGGTCCTTCCTTACCTTGATGCATCATGCTTAGGTGTGTTATCAAAAATAAAGTAAGTGATCGCTGAAAATCCCAATCCTTGATAAGAAAATCATCCATCTATCATCATCATTTATCATCATCATCCATTTCTCATCATCCAAATTCTCATCATCTATCGCACATCATCTCTAATAAAGTCTCGACCAATCATGGACTTGTTGGATCCTCTTGTCATCATCTCATTTCCGCACTAACATCATGCATCCGTCATGCATCCATCATGCATCCATCTTGCATCTACAAACAGTCAGCATATCACATATCATTCATATCATACATCATAGGAAACATCGATCATTTCACATGCATTGCATAATCATCATCATAATATAGATCTGTTAGTCTAAGCATTTCATAAACCATCTATTGCATAATCATAGCATATCACATCATCCATCTCATCCGCTCACATCATATCATCATTTAAGTTGTTTAGGATAATATAGATTTGTTATTCTAAGCATCTTGAAAACATCATCTTTGCATCGCCATCCATAACCATCCATTTTGAACCTCTTTATCGCGAGATCGACCCTCAAATTGAATCTTTTTTTTCGTCTCTCGAGGGGCAAATATGCCAGGTGTACTTCTTTCACTGGGCATCCGAAAAATCATGAAATTTTTTTAATTTCGTTCGGGAAAGTTTATTCTTTGAACCAACGCAACAAGTACATTGCTTCAAAGAGGGGCAAAATGTAGACATGTCAAATTTACATCATGCATAATCATATTCCATTCATCAAATAAATCAGGACTTTATTTAAATCAAATCTTAAATCATTATCAAGGTCCAAAATGTCAACTCATCTAATCAGCATTAATCAGCATGATCATCATCTAATCCTAATCTAATACTAATCACATCCCACTTGCATGATCTAGACCTAGCCACTTGCACAATAAATCAATTTTATTGATTTATTAAAATCTCATTTTCTTTCAACATGACAAGTCAAACATGGCATTTATTGCTCTTCTTTCTTGTCCCCCTCTCAAAATTTATTGCAAATTTGAATTCAAAATTTCCCCCTCTTGGGCACTCTTCCCAAATCTTGCACACACATCACCTAATCACATGATGACAAGTGTTCTCAATTCATTGGCTTGTTTTTGATCCCACATTGGTCCCTCTTCAACATTCAACATTTTGAAAATCTTTAAATAGGTGCATCATCCTCAAGCAAATGGCTTCACAATCTTCACAATCTTCACAATCTCTTCACAAATCCATCATCTATGATGCAAGGTCATTCTCTTTGAGAACTTGATCTTTTCCATTTATCATCTCCATCTTCATAGCATTTCATCATCTTGAGCTTTTTATCAAGGATTGGGAAAGGGTCACTAGCACATGTGACACCAATCCACTATGAGATAGAGTTGGATCATGTCTTTCATATGCATTATTTAGTTTCTATTGTTCCATTTTTATTGCATGATTGATGTGTTTCATTATTTCATAGGGATGTTAAAATGGTGTTTTAAACTAACCATATTGCAGATTTTAGCATCCACAGATACCAACTTCAAAAGTTGAACTTGTGCAAGAAGAGGAAAAAGAGTAAGTGTTTTTCATCAATATTGAAACTATTTGATGATGATTTGGTTTCATTATATTTTACACCAACATTCATCAGAGAATATAAAATCATAATGAAAGAATTAAAAAAGGACAAAGAATGATACTATTGTCAACAAAACATGAAGAAGAATCATCACAAGCATCCAAGTTGATAAATTTTAACAAGGAAGAAGACACAAATTACACAACCAATTATGATGAACTTGATCATGAGAAACCACCATCCTCGAAAGCAATGGAAGCTCTCTATGGAAGAGGATATCAACTCTTGAAATAACTTGGCTATAATGGAAAAGGATGTGGTGTGAATCAACAAGGAATTTTTGTCCCTATAGAAAATAATATACAAGAAACAATTAGAGGTCTTGGATATTGTCCTTCTAATGTAAATGAGGCATCAAAAAATCCTTCACTTAATATCAACACTATCATGCAAGATTCTCCTAAGACAACCCTCACATTGGTGCATCTTGACTTAATATATACTACAAGTGATGATAGTAAAATAGATTACTTTAAACATGATGAAGCTTTAGTAGAAATTTTAGGATTTTATGATAATTTACCAACTCATCACCACAAATTAATATTCACTTGTACCTTAAGTGCTAAGGGATACTTTGGTCAAGGAACTAAAACAAGTCATATTGAACAAGATGACGATGAACAAATTCTTGAAATTCCAAATCAAAGTACATTACTTGTGGGAGATACAATTAACATACCAATGGATACATCCAATGAAGAAAAGGTGATTCAAATAGAAATTTTTTTTATGATGATGAACAATAAGATCATGCAACATTATTACATGACTTTCCTGAAATATTTGCTTGGACTTATTCAGATATGATGGGTATTGATGCTAAGATAGTTACACACATCATTATTGAAAAAGATGTTAAACTCATAAGACAAAAGATATTCAAGATGAATCCTAAGATATCTTTGTTGGTAAAATTTGAAATTGAGAAGCTCATAGATGCTGAATTTATTCATCCTATTGATTATTCACCATGGATATCTAATATTGTGGTTGTGGAAAAACCTAATAATCATATTAGGATGTGTACAATTTTTTGTGATTTGAATAAATAATCCTTAAAATATGACTTTCCCCTTCCTAATATTGAAATGATAGTGGACTCAACCATGTGCCATGCTTTATTGTCATTTATGGATGGTTTTTTAGGATATAATCAAATTTTCATCAACACTCAAGATCAGTATAAGATAGTGTTTACCACACCTTGGGGAACATTTTGTTGGGTTGCTATACCTTTTAGATTAAATAATTTTGGAGAAACATATCAAAGAGCTATGACACTAAGATTTAATGATTTCATACACAAAATTTTGGAAGAGTATATTGATGATATTTTGGCTAAGTCTTTAAATTGTCAAGATCATGTCAAAATCCTTCATAATATCTTTGAAATAATTTGTAAGTACAACATCAGGTTAAATCAAAAGAAGTGCATCTTTAGTGTAGATAGTGGAAAACTATTAGGTTTTATAGTGTCACATAGAGGCATTTAGGTAGAGATAAATAATTTTGATGTTATCGTAAACATGCCACCTCCTAAAAATATTTCTCAACTGCATAGTTTATAAGGAAAGTTCAAGAAATCCATCATATTGTGGCATCACTAGTGGATTAGACTCTTCCCTTTACCCAAATTATTAATAAATAATAAGAATTTAAATAGAACAATGATTGTAAACAAGCTTTTGAAAAATTGAAAGAATACCTAGCTAATCCTCCCATCTTGGAACCCGCTATTCAAGGAAATCCATTCATTATTTACATATCAGCATCCACTCACGCTCTACCAACATTATTGGCTCAGCAAGATGAAAGTGGCAAAGAAAATTCTAATTATTACATTAGTTAGACTCTAATCGATTATGAAACTCAATATACAACAATAGAAAAATAATGTTTGGCTCTTGTGTTTGCTACTAGTAAATTAAGACACTATTTATTAAATGTAGAAATACATGTTACAAAGTTTTATCCTTTGAAACACCTTTCTACTAAAACTAATTTGTTAGGATAGTTAGCTAAATGGGTTATGTTGTTAACTGAGTTTGATCTTAAATTTGTTCCTCAAAAGGCAACCAAAGGACAAGCCTTGACCGAAAATTTAGTTGACACTCCTTCACCATTAACATCACCTAATCATGACTTATTTCCTAATGAGAATGTGATGACAACTGAGAAGGAAACATGTGAATATTATTTTGATTGTTTTGAGTGTCAAACTAGCTCTAGAGTAGGGGTTATATTAATACCACCTTTAAGAAAGCATGTTCCCTTATTGCTTAAATTTTCTATACATGAAAACACTACAAAATATGAGGCCCTAATTGTTGGAATATATGTGGCCTTATCCTTGGGTGTCCAACAAATTCATATATTTGGTGATTCTCAATTGGTGATTATCAATTGGTCAAATTAAACAAATAAACATATGCTATCAAGTGAAACATGATAAGTTATCCCAATATAAAGACATTACAATGACATTTCTAGAACAATTTGAATCATATACCATTGATAATTTTTTGAAAAAGGATAATTGACATGCATATGCAATGGTAAGCATTGCTTCTCTTGTGTCTCTTGAAGATCCTTCTATTGAATTCAATTTTGTAGTTCACATAATAAAAAAAACCATCAATAGATGAAAAAATAAAAGAAGTGTTAGTGACCAATATTGAAGTCTCTAGTGAATGATACACTTTGATATTCAATTATTTAAAAGAAGGTACCTTTCTTGGACCAACCACTAAAAATACTGGAGCTCATATTCAAAAATATGTAACTAGATACATAATCTTAGCATAGGTCTTTCATAGATGATCCTTCAATGGTCTCTTAATGCTTAGATGCCTTAAACAATTGGAGATCCTTATAGCCCTTACAGAATCCCATGCTAGTGCTTCTGGGGGGAATTTTAGGGGTAGATCATTAGTTCAAAAGTTAATCTACATGGGATACTTTTGGTGATATATGGAACAAGATTGTTTTGATCATGTTAAAAGATGTCACAAATGTCAAGAACATAAAAATTTGATCCATGCTCTTTCTTTTGAAATTCATGCTCAAGTTCCCATTTGGCCATTTTCAGTTTGGAGTTTGGATCTCATTGGAAAAATATCACAAGCTTCCTCTTCTAGATATATGTTTATAATTACTGTGATAAATTATTTCACAAAATGGGTAGAGGCTATTCCTCTTCATTCCACAACCGCTAATGTAATTTGTTGTTTCATATTGGAACACATTATTGATCGCTTTGGTTTTCCTTCCACATTAGTGTCAAAAAATGGTACACCATTTAAGAACAATGATGTGAAGAAATTTTTGGAGATATTTCACAAACAACAATTTTTTTTAACACCTTATTACCCACAATCTAATGGTCAAGCCGAAGCAACTAATAAAACACTTGAGAAAATCTTGCAAAAAATAGTAAGAGAAAATAATAAGGATTGACACACACAATTATCTTACACATTGGGGGCCAATCACACAAGTATTAGAACATCCACAAGAAATACACTTTATAACCTTGTTTATGACAATGATGCAATAATTCCTTTTGAGCTAGAATTTCCTTCATTTAGAATTGCACCTAGAGGGCCTATTGACAACACCACTTATAAAGAGAAACATTTACAACAACTTGAAATGGTTGATGAACATCACATCAAAACTCTCAATCATCTTCAAACTTATTCCAAAAGAATGCTACGAAGTTACAATGATGACGCCATTCCTCGCTCATTCAACAAAGGTGATTTGTTGTTATATGAAAATCAGTGTAATGTTAATACTACCTCAAGTTAAAAAGGAAAAATTAATCTTAATTGGTTAGGCCCTTATGTCATTGACAAAAGCTATGGGTCCATAGCATACACATCAATATAAACAGATGGTACACCTCTTAAAGAACCTATTAATGCTACACATTTGCATAGACATTACACTTACCATATCTTTTTAAATAGTATGTGTATTAAAGCATGTTGCTAGATTAAGTAGATAGTTGCCTATTTTATCTTGCATTGCTTCATTCTTGACATTCTTGGTGTGTCTTGAATTATGTAGAATAATTGTTCAATATAGTGAATTATTACTTTCCTTTACATACTATTCAAAACCCATGTGTTGTGTTAAATTAGATCATTACATGCATTTAATTTTAACATTAGATCATAAGGGAATTTAGTTTAACACAATACACTTAATTTAGAATGTACTATGTAAACATAAATTCTAATATATATAGTAATCATAATAGTTTATTTACATAGTCACCAGGATAATAAAATGTGGCATAATGCAACATAGTACATCTAGTGTGGCATATGACTACCAAACTCCTAGAGGCCTGGTGGTGATACTTATCAAGAGACAATCAATCATTGATAGGCCAAAACTAGGGTAAAGAATAAAAAATGTTTCAGCTTGGTCTAAGAGTGTCAATCTGAGGATCGTAAGCTTGCGAGAGGTGTCATGGTTGTTTGTTGAAGGGATGAAGATAGTGAGCTAAGTGGGGATGAAATGCAGCTAGAACACACAAAAGTTTCTTAAATGAAAATCTGATTTAATTCCTATTCTGCCTTCCTGTCATAACTGTGCTAGTAACTATCACTTCCTGTAACATGAGCTATGACAATAGTAGGTTATTAACAAAAAGAGAAACACACTTGCTGAAATTGAATTTCAAAAAAATATTACAAATCGAACTTAAATCATAAGGACTTGTATCAAATCAAACTATAATAAAGGTGTTGGAATTAAATCATGTAACTATTAAAGTTTGAAAGCTATTGAAACTAAATCAAACAAAATAGAAATAATACACAAAAAAATTATATTAAAAATAAATAAATGTCACTGTGCTTCACGAGGGAGTGGGCCCTTGCTCCATGATTTGCAGGTGAGTTAAATAGAAGCCTTCTTACATTGGTTTTATTAGAAAGAACACTATTTTATTTATTAAAGTAATGTAAAGTTTAAATACAATAATCTTCACGCAGTAATTTGTGTACAAAAAATTTGCTTGCAATAATTCTATCTCTGAGCTAATAAATTACAAATACTATTTATAGCTTCATCGTGTAATAGTTGCATACAAGAATAATCTATTTGTTTTTTCCTACATCCAACATACTAACTAATACAATGGTCTACATATGACCTTTACAACTATCCATGGAGTAAAAACAAAATTGTCATAACATCAACTAGTTATGAGAAGAGTTTCAGTTCCCCACATGGCTAGCAATTCTATTCTTTACCACAAACCATTCTCCCCCAAATTGGACTTCCTAATCTATGAGAAGATTACAAAATGGTTTTTAGTGCAAACAAGATCACATGTCAAGGATCTCTCCAATGCTAACTATTAGAACTATATAAATCTAATGATTTTACATATAATTTCACTCATAAATTTCCAGATTTGGTCCTACCGTATGCATATTTCATCTATTGTTTGCCATATTTCCCCATTGAATCAATTGAGTTATGCATTTTTCATGTCTGGATCCTTATTGGCATAGGTTCATTCCTATCTCCCCAATCAGTTCTGCACTCTCTACTTGTATGAGTCTGTGTTGCCTATCGGCAAGACTCATTTAATGTCACATCGATTGAAGTTTGTTTGCAGGTGGCGTTCGGCAGGACCTTTGTTTTGTCACAGCTACATGGTATTTGTTC
>VDFB02258718.1:374356-438169 GCA_007258455.2 Sequoia sempervirens | reverse complement strand
AATTCCTCTCATCAATCATCGAAGCCAAATAATTTCACTCCTCTTGGGTCCCTCCTATGAGCCAATAGACTAGAAGTAACCATTGAGAAATTGAAGATCTCCTAAATGAGGTAGTATATTTAAAATGATCCATATTGGACCACCCCACAACAACAAATATTTCACTTAAATATTGAAGATGAGGATGAGAAGAAAGAATAGGAAAATATCCATCCTAAGAGTTAGTCCAAAAGAGAGAACTATCACCTTTATGGATGATCCAAAAAATACCATTCTTAATGAGGGTAGCCCCTCTTTTCATAGTGCTCCAAATCATAGACCCCTTTCCTGTAACCTCCATTCATGGAATATCCTTCTTAACAACACCTCCTAAATATTTGTAATTAAGAATACATTCCTAGGGTTGTTCCAAAAAGGCACACCATCTCGAATAAATTTTTATAGCAAGATCTTGTTTGTTGAGCTCATACTGTCGAAGACATGGACCAACTTTCTCTTTTTGATTGCACACTTGATCCTAGCATTCCAAGATCCACTTGTGAATCTCAAAATTTATAGCCCACAAAAATTTCATATCAAGCACATCATACTCCTTAAGGAAATCCTTTAGGGATAATAATACCATAAACCTATACAAAGGAAAAGCCTAGAGGACAAAAGTTAAGAGAATCAATCTTCCTACAATGGATGACCATCAAAACTCTAATGATTGGAATTTTTCTAGGATCTTCTACCAACTCCTCTCATTAAGAGTACCTACACATATTTGGAGACCCAAATATTCCATAAGAATACTAGCAATTTGCAAATGAAGAATGCTTGGAATTTTGTTCTCAATCAACCTAGGAGTTTTGAAGAAAATAATTTTAGAACCATCAAGGTAGTGTCATCCTTGAACTGGATGTGTGTTTGAGAAACTAAGCCATACATTGATCTCCAACCTTGTACAAGACCCATTTCCTTATACTATGTCAACACCTGACCAAGACCGTTAACCATTGAAATAAATATACATGGGGAGATAGGGTCTCCTTTATTGAGTCCCCAAGAATCAAGAAAGATAGGAGAGGGATCCATTGGTCAACATAGAGAAAGAAGTAGACGTCATGCATCTCATAACCCATAATATCCATTTAGGATGAAAAAAAATCCAAAATTATATGTTGAAGAAAAGACCACTTGACTCTATGATAAAGTTTATATGTATCATGTTTAATGAACATGGCTTTTTCCTTAGAAGAGGAAATAGAGTTGATAGCTTGAACTGACAACACAATACCAAGTTTGTAATCTAGAAACCTTTAACAAAGACCCCTGTTCCAAAGAGATCTAGGAATCTAAGCATATTTTTAACCTTTTAGAAATCAAATTATATATAATCTTAAAGGTTGCATTACACAAGGAAATAGGACAAAAAAAGGTAATTGACATTGGTTTGCGAAATTCCCCATTACATCTCCATTCACTCTATATAATTTACCATATTTATTTTTAAAATTATGAAATTGTTGAATGTAAGTGGAAAAGTGATCAAATCATCCTTAAAGAATAAATTAAAATGATCACTTTTGTTTCACTACTCCACTAAACAAAGAAAGTACAATTTGCATGTGCAAATGAAATCTAAGAAAGATTATCCTAATCTAGGTGTAAATATGCAATTAGATAATTTACATGAAATTTAATATGCAACATCCCTCAAAAGCATATGTTAGGTGGGCAGGAAAGATAGATGGGTAGGTCTTAATAAGTGTGTAGCCATATTAGATACCCATATACAAAATAATGTCCCTAAAAGAATGAGGTGGAAATATGCAAGACAAGACTCCTCTCAAAGACAATAAAACAATAGAAGTTATACATGTAATGCAAATTAGAATATTTTTGTTATGTTCATTTACATGTTATATGTTGTATGGAGTTATAACTATGTATTGTGAGATACATATGTTATAACATGATTTATTGAAATTTTGACTAAGGCCCCATTGTACTGTCAAGATTTTCTAATTATAATCTCCCATTCTTTTATTTTGATCTTATGTATGACCATTTAACTTTTCTCAATGTGCTTTGTATTTCTGTTTGAATTTTCAACTTTGTATTATGGGATACAAATGTTGTTCTTTTATGTTTAGTTTATTACAGTGTTTTAGTGCTGCTATTTTTAGTATATTTGATATAGTGTAATTATTAATTTGATTTATCATGTTATGAATTATTGTTAATTATGCATCTTGTTTCTTTAAAGATCATGGAAGCCATAGATGATTTATGGTTAGATGCGATCTAGTTTTATATCATGTTATGAGTTATATCACATTAGGTCTACTCTTGTTGTTTTAGGTATTAATATGTGGATTAAGTACACCTAACATTTGACCAAAGTGTGAAGGTGTAGGATTTCTATCAATGTTCATATTGAAGATTGTTATTTTGGGTTGAAAAATATGCGTTAAGCACTATCTCTCTTAGCTTGAGTGTGATATGACTTGTAAATCTTGTGAATCTAGGTTTTGAATCAATAGGGATTTTAGAATTTGCATGTTGTGCAAACTCATAAAGATTTTGTGAGTCCTTTGCACATGTTTTTTCTTTTCATTGCATTTTAAATTATTTTTAAATGTGTGTTTATCATCTTTAGAAAAAAATTAATGATTGAGTCAAAATATACAATATTTGTATTAATGAACATGGCTTTTTCCTTAGAAGAGGAAATAGAGTTGATAGCTTGAACTGACACCACAATACCAAGTTTGTAATCTAGAAACCTTTAACAAAGACCCCTGTTCCAAAGAGATCTAGGAATCTAAGCATATTTTTAACCTTTTAGAAATCAAATTATATATAATCTTGAAGGTTGCATTACACAAGGAAATAGGACAAAAAAAGGTAATTGACATTGGTTTGCGAAATTCCCCATTACATCGCCATTCACTCTATATAATTTACCATATTTATTTTTAAAATTATGAAATTGTTGAATGTAAGTGGAAAAGTGATCAAATCATCCTTAAAGTATCAAGGCCACCCTTCAAATTTTGGTTGTGTACCTAATATCTCTATTTTTTATGCTTGTTGCATGGTTGAAGAAACTTGAACAAATCCAATGTAGATTCTTATGGTCAGGGATAGAGGAAAGGTGTAAGTTATCTCTATTGAATTGGGATATTGTGTTCTTTAGGAAATGTTATGGAGGTTTGGAATTGAGAAAAATAGGATTGATGAATATAGCACTTATAACCAAAATTTCCTCAAAACTTTTGAACAATCAAATGGAATGAATTTCCATTCTAAATGACAATTATTTGCAGGTATGTGATTACCTCTCTTTTTTGGAAAATGGAGTTCTTCCTACTAGTTTTGTGATCTAGAATAGCCTCTTAAAAACCATTAATTTACTCTCTTTAGGCTCCTCTTGGTTGGTTATATTAGATACCTTGGTCTCTTTCTAGGATGACAGATGGCTAGCCTCGTTGGCTCTTGGACTCCATCCTATTTTGTCTATGGTTTGGGTGTATCTTTGTGCTTGGCTAGGAGTTAAGGTCTTGGATTACTTAGATTCCACTATATATCTACCTAAATGGAAGATTGGCCCTAACTGGTTCGACCCCCCCTTTGGTTGGTTGTTGAAGAAATTCTTAGAACAATTAGGAATCATAAGTTTTTTCCTTCCATCTTGTCAAAATATTTGGTTTGGATAGCTTTTAAAGATGATATGTATTCTATTAAGACGAGATACAATCTCCTTTCTAGCTCATGGAAACCTATGTTTGATTGGATGTGGTTATGGAGAGGAAATTCCCAACCTAAAGTCAAATTCTTTTGGTGGACTATTTGTCACAAAAGGATCCCTACTTTGGATATTTTGCAAAAAAAAGGCATACAACTTGGGAATCAATGTTTTGTGTATGAGAACAAAGTTGAGTCTATCTCTGACTTTCTTTTCCATTGTTCTTACTCCAAGAAGGTTAGGTAGAAAATTCAATCTCTCTTCAAAGTTTGTTGGGTCTGGAAAAAGGATGTTCATGATATTTTTTATAGCTAGTCCCCCCCAATGTCTCACCTTATGATTGTTGAGCTTTAGTGGCAACATTATTTCATGGGGTGGGCAATCTGGAAGGAGCACAATAATAGAGTCTTTAGAAACAAAAAGTTCCCATGGTTGGTGGTGGCCAATAAGATTATCAGTTAGGTTGTTGAGATGATTTCAGTTATCTCATATAAGCCCAAAATAAATCCTAATACTATGGAGGTATCTATTGCATCTACTTGGAATCTTTTATAGGCCCTTAATTTCCTCAGTTCTCTTATCTTGCAAGAAATGTGAAGTACTCCTTGGTCCCCTCTCGAGCATAGCTATTTAAAACTCAACTTTAACAACTCTTCCAAACCTAACCCAAGTTGGGTAGGTAGGGATGGGGTCATACGTGACCACAAGGGGAATTCAATTCTACCTTATGTGGTAAACTTAAGGGTTCAATCATCTAGTTTTGTTGAGGTGGTAGTGGCCTTCCATGGAATACAAATTTCCACGCAAGTTGGGAATTCAAATTTGGTTATAGAAGGTGATTCCAAAACATGAATTTCTTGTTGATGGGGAAAACCTCTCCCTGCTAGACCCTCCAAGACCCCATGTTGTCATCTTGCAATCTCATTATTGCACTTAGAAATAGAAATTTTAATCATGTGTATAGAAATGGTAATAAAGTCACCAATGCATTAGCAAATCTTGGAGCCTTTACTCCAAATTTAGTAATATGGAATAATCTCCTCCATATTCTAGGTTAGGTGCTCAAATTAATTCAACATGCTACTAAAGTACTGTCAAAATGAGACCAATCTAGATAAAAATTTAGGTTTTATTGATAGTTTCCATGCTCCTCAATTATGGAAACTTAATCCCACTAATCCATGTTTTCATATATACATTTACTTATGGCTATGGTATTTGGATAGCTATTTCTATAGTTGGTATTACCTTGCTCTAAAATTTATGATTTTTGTGATTGGGGGCGATTTGGTTTAGGATGAACCCAGTAGTTGCGAGGGATGAAAGGAGGAAAAGTTGGTTCGGGCCATTCTAGAATGGGGAAAATAGCTTCGTTTGTAGAGGGGATGCAAGGGCATGGCCCCAATATTTTTGTGTTCTTTCCTAATTCTTGGGTGAATGAGATTGTTATTATGGAATGGATTTCCTTCATGGTAAGTTATAAACTAATTATGGAGGTGATGAGGCTCTCTGAAAGGGGTATGCATTACTCAAAAGTCAAAACTACCATTACCAAAAATACATGGAAATTTTTTTGAAAGAGGGTGAGAGGGTAAATAGATTGTAGAATGGATTAATTGTGTAGAATTCCTTGTTGTTTGGAGCAAAATTATAGAAGACCTCATGAGGTATGCCATACTTAAAAGGTGGTTATGTCGCTTCCACGCACATCTCTTCCCCATGCTTAATCATCTTAGGTATAATATTAAAGGATCTTTTCCTCACTTGAGAAATTTGTTAAAAATTTCTTGGCTAAATGCAAGAAATTACTCATCCACCAAAGCTTTATTTATCATCTTTACAAGTTTCATTTTCTGCTATTACCCTCCCTTGATACTATTTGAAATAACCCCTTTATTACACTAGATGAAACCCCTCCTTTCATTCCATGTAGCACCCAAGCTTGAGGTAAATCCTTTGTTAATGATAAACCCATCCCGACCCCATCAAATGCACCCCTTTGTCAAAACCCATGCCTATTTCTTCTTTTGAATCAAAGGAATTTGACAACTCAAATGATGATAAGTCATAGAATCCAACCTTGACCAACTCTCCTATGCAGTCTTCTGATCATGTGAATGTCTCTGATGTTCCCAACATGCCCCCTATTTATAACCCTAACCCTCAAAATTCTCCAAATCTATGCATCAATCTGGAGGAAACTAGAACTACACCTATGTCAATTCTTGTCTCTAGTGAACCCCCTCTATAAAAAAAAAAATCTCAGAGACAATTAATGTCTAGAAGGATATCATGAAATGGCTCTTGGCCAAGTTGGTAACAACTAAAGAAAGAATACAAAGTTTGGAAGGCAAGGTTTTGGAGCAATAGGCCATGTGGTTGGGGGAGGTGGAGAACATGGGGCAATGGGACATGATTGCTTCTCTAGCCAAGTCATGTGAAGGTTGGGTGATTTAGAAGGAGTCAGATATTTGCATGCCATTGTTGGTATAGAGGAAGATAAAAATAATTTACTGACCAAGATTGATGTTATACATTAGAACTAGGAGAAAACCATGCACTTCTTCAGGGTCATTGATGAGCCTAGTTTTTTGTCTAATTTTGGGTAGAATGTATAGTCTATTTGCTGGTAGATGTCATGGAATTTAATGATTAAATGTTGGTATTCGCATAATGTTTCCTTCAAACCATTAACATTTGAAATTATCCTATCTCTGCAAGCTTTAATGACATTTGGCATATTATGTGGGTTACCTATATTGATTTTGCATGTGATTAATGAATGTTTCTTAGAGTGGTTATAGATGTACAATTATTATGCGTACTGACTTTTCCATGTAGAATTAATGTGGTAAGTTGAGGAAGACACTGCTAGTAGGGCATGCACCATAACGACTAGTTGAGGAATTGCTCCAAGTGAAAGGAAGTCAATGACAAGAGATTCTTCATGCAATTGAACATAACCGCCCTATAGTGGACCTTAATGATTGAGAATGCATGGGTGTTATTGTTGTGCTAGAACTACATTTGGACTTACATGTTTATCTAGATTCCATGCATGCGTAACCACCATCGCTCCACTTTCCCTTGTTTCCCTAAATGGCATCCTCCCAGTCGTGGAGTTGATTGCCTTATTTAGTTGTAGTATAAATAATGATTTGATGCTCCTTCTTTAGGGTTTTTTGCACGATTTGATGTTGTACGCTCATTCTCCAATTTTGTAATACAATTACATTACTCTTTTGTATGCATGGTTTATAGTGAATGCAATAAATTTTTGAGTTTGAGTACTTGAGTTCTTATTAGCTTAGAGGATACTTATCCAAGGGGGGCCACTTGGTGAGTAATCTATCTTCTTAGTGTAGCATTATTTTAGTATTACTTGTTATTTAGTACTTAGAAATCTGGCATAGACTATTCATGCAGCCACTAGAATTTCATTCTATATTTGTTCCTGCAGCCAAATCAGATAGCGTAGTTTCCTATTTGTTGCTTAGATTTTCATTCCTATTATGCATTTCATCTTAGAATATTTTTTGATTTATGTTCATCATTTACTTGATTCTTTTCTAAGCAATTTACTTTCAACATTATGTTTCTTAGTTGTAGAATGCAATGGCTACTTGAGCCCTTAGTGCACATACTGTGCTGACCCATTTCAAGTTCACATCCCTGGGTTGAAAAGTTAAATACACCTTCATGATGATTGAAATAGTTATTCAGGTTAGATGTCCAATCTCTAAATCATGATTGTAAGGGATTAGTTATCAAATCATTATAGGAGGCCAATATTTTCGGTGTCGTTGCCAAGGATGGTGTCAAGCTAGGGATTCTTTTGAAGCCATTGGTAGTTTTCCTTGTTGTAGTGTTCCTAAAAGCTATTCTTAGCATATCCTCATTTAGGAAGTAATGACCCCCCTTATTCTTTACCAACTCTTTGTGTGAGATGATTAATAGTGAGTGATACTACATGAATAGAGGAAGGACAATGGATGATTATGGGAGATTCCTTCCTAACAATCCTCATCCATTCCAGCTAGTTGAATATCAAAACCTACGAGAAGAAGAGAAAGAAGAAGATCCACACCCCTTTTCTAATGCATATCCTGATCTGACTAGCTCCAAAGTCTCCTTTGAAGATCAAAATCAGCTTGAAAACCCCTTTGTCTTGGAACCACATCAAGCAAGCATGGGTGATGTAAATAGGAACAGACAAAACCAACCAGCTTTTCCTTTCCTCATTTCCCATCAAAATGAAGTTGACAACATCAAGAACATTCTTGCCTCAACACTCCCCAAGTTTTATGGAATTTTGATAGAAGATCTTGATACCTTCTTATTTGAGTTTGGCATACTCTGTAGGAGTTATAATTATACTAATGATTCCCATAGGATTAAGTTATTCCCCACCACTTTGAAAGAGGTTACATTAAGATGATTCATGAGCCTAGGCAGAGAGATTGTGGAAACATGGGAAGACATGAAGACAAAATTCCTTGAGAAATACAAGGAATACTGTAGGGGTAGTGACATGAGAGGAGGTGATATTTTCAGGATGCAACAGAAGAAAGATGAGAGCTTGGAAGACTACATTTCAAGGTTTTTGTTTTTCTTGCAAAAATATACACACCATGCACTTAATGAGGACTCACAAAAGTTGCTTTTCCTGAGAGGAATTAATGACAATTGCACTGATGCCTTGGACCTCATGGAAATAGGAGATATCTCCCAAGTTCCTTGGGAGGATATAAAAAAAAAATGCCAAAATTACTCTAGGGAAGTTTCAAAGAAAGGGAGATCTTATCAATCTTCAATGGGTAAGTCAACTACTAGTGGAGTTTCAAGAATGGAGATCATTCATTTGTTGGCTGACTTCAAGTAGGACATTATCAACAATCTAGCTACTTAGCTAGATACATTTCAAGCCAATAAGAAGCAAGAGGAGGTAGAGACAATGTTGATAGAGTATTTCCCCAACTAAAGGAAAAAGAAGAATGACTGCAGATGCAAGATGGTAGCTAACCTTGAAAGCAAGCTTCTTCCACCTGAGTTCAAGCCAATTTAGATTGAAGAAGACCAATTCTACTATGTTGCACAAAGGAAGCCTTGGGCTCCAAGACAAGGTATGCCACTAGATCCACTATCCTATGTTGAGCCATATTTTAGCTCCTATTCATTTGGTAACCAATGGAAACCCCCATATCCACCCAGTTATGGAGTATATCCACCATAGCCTTGGAGTAACCCTTCAAATGCTTGGTTGAATAATTAGAGCTCTCCACCCCAATGGCAGCAACCTTAGGAGAATCGGAAACAATTTCAAGGGCATTGGCAACCACCCCCAGGAAATTGGTAGTAAAAAAATCAATGGAGAGGAGGATAGCAATGACCTACCTAGACAACCAATTACATGCAATCACCTTCTCAACTCCAACAACCTACTATAATTCCTCCAACTACTAATCCAAGCTCAAATGCACCTAAAACTACTTAGCTACTAGCTCAACCCACACCCAATCCAAATAACAAACCATAATAGCAGCCTGCATACTCTACTAATTCAAATCAATTCCTTGCATATATGTTGTGAGTGTAAGTGGCATCCATTTGAGATCAAGAACTACTCTACTATCCCTTTCTAAGCCCATTATCACTGAACTTCCTATGGAAGAGGAAGAGGAGCCTTTAGAAGATCTCATTAAGCCAAATGCACCTAAAAATCCTAAACCAATTCAAGTCAAGTAGACCGAACAAGAACCACCATTTCCTCAGAGATTGGAAGTTACCAAGAGGAAAGAAGAAAAGGAGGATACCACTTTTGACATCTCAGATCAGCTAAAGCATATATGTGAACTCAAATACCCTTATTCCAGGCCATAAAGGATGTTTCAATCTATGACAAAGCAATCAAGGAGGCTTGTCTTAAGAAGACAGGTAGGAAGAAGAAAGAACCAACTATAGTTCATGTGGTGGGCCAACTAGCTGACATCATGCTGGGAAAAGTGACTATTCCCAAGTATAATGATCTAGGCAGCCTTGTGGTAGTAGTTTTCATAAATGGGATTCAAGTAAAGAATGCATTGATTGATTTAGGGGCAACAATAAATGTAATGACCAAGGACATCCCACAAAAACTAAATATTGCAAGTATGAGATCTACTCCTACTATCATGTAGCTTGTTGATAGCTCTACTATTAAGCCTAATGGTGTAGTGGAGGATCTTGTGGTAGTTCTAGACTCCTGGGAGTACCCAACAGATTTTATGATTCTTTCTCCTAAGGATACACTAGGCAAGTATCCCATTATTCTTGGAAGGCCTTGGTTAGCAACTAAAAATGCATACATTGGATGTCAGCCAGGTGACATGACCATTTTTGATGGAAGGAGTACTAAAAATAAATTTCTTTATTCACTTGCTCAGCCATCTCATGATGAAGACAATTCTGTATGGCCAAAAGTTGGTGAAGAGGTTTAGGAAGTTAACTCTATGGCACAACTTATGATGCTAAGAAGAAGCTCTTTCATGCAACTCCAAGATGAGTATAAAATATTGGCTAATATCATTCAAAACCATTATGAAGTGGAGGAAGCATCATCTTCTCATCCTGCTACTTTAGTCAAGATGCTTTTGTTCACTCTTCTTGTAGACGTTCTTCCTACAACAACTCTTCTTTCAACCACTATACCTACAGATAGAATTCCTATAGCAATAGGTATGTCCCATATATTTCTGCCAAATGAACTAAAGGTACCATGTGTTAATGAAGCAACCATGATAGAATTAACTACACAAGTTTAGGTGTTAGAAGAAAAATATTTGAATGTTAATAGTAAATTGAATGAAGAACAACAATTGTTATTGGAAAACTTATTAAGGAACCATTAGAATGTATTTGAATGGGATTATCATGATATGAATGGACTAGATCCTAAATTTTGTACAAACAAAATTTACATCAGAGATGATTGTATTCCAGTAAGACAACCAAAAAGAAGAATTAACCCTGCACTAAGAGAGATTATGAAAGGAGAGCTATAGAAACTACTAGATGCAGGATTTATCTACCCCATTTTAGATAGTTAGTGGGTGTCTCCATTAGTGATTGTGCCCAAGAAAGGATGGAAATGGTGAGTTTTTGTTGATTATAGGGAACTTAATGTTGCCACCAAGAAGGATCACTTTCCTTTACCCTTCATTGATCAAGTTCTAGACACACTTGAATGAAAGCAATACTTCTCTTTCCTAGATGGATTCAACGGCTACAACCAGATCTAAATTGCATCAGAGGACCAGGAGAAGACCACATTTACCTGTCCATGGGGGACCTATTCCTATTCGGTAGTTCCATTTGGCTTGTACAATGTACCTGGAACTTTCCAGAGGGACGTCATTAGCATATTCTTAGACATTTATCATGATTGCATGAAAATTTATATGGATGATTCACCACTTATGGTGTTGATTTTAATCAAGCATTGCAAAATATCAAGAGAATCCTATAGAGATGTGAAGATCAAAACTTGTCCTTAAATAGTGAAAAGTGCTTCATGATGATGCAAGAGGTTGTAGTTCTTGGCCACTACATCTCCCACAAGGGAATCCAAGTTGCTCCTACTAAGATTGAGGTAATCAAAAATCTACCTACACCTACGAAACATAAGGATGTTAGGAATTTCTTGGGTTGTGCAGGATATTATAGGTGTTTTATCAAGGATTTCAGCAAGGTAGCAACACTATTGTACACCCTTCTCACTAAATATGGTGAATTTTAGTGGACTGAAGCTTGTGACAAAGCATTTTCTGACTTAAAGGCAATTTTGACCCATGCTCTAGTACTGAAGGGGCCTAATTGGGAGCTTCATTTCCACATCCATATTGATGCATCAAATTATTCCATAGGAGTAGTCTTAGGAAAAAATGAGGGAGCGATTGAAAATGTTATTTATTTTGTTAGAAATTTTTTGCAAGGAGCTGAATTCAATTATACAGTGACTGAGAAAGAGATGTTGGCAATAATCTATGCACTGAACAAATTCAAACATTACATAACAGGCTGCCAAATCTTTGTGCACACTGATCATGCAGCGATAAGATATCTCATGAATAAACCTTTGATCATATGAAGGTTGACAAGATGGTTATTGTTAATGCATGAGTTTGATATAACCATTGTGGATAATCCAGGGAAGGCTAACAATCAACCTATAGATGACTCTTTTCCTAATGAGCATCTACTATCCCTTAGTAAACAAACACCCTGGTATGCTGACATAGCCAACTACTTGGTCACAGGTAGAGTTCCTTCTCATTTCTCCCCAAAAGAGAAGAGGGAACTCATTAAAAAATCTTTTCCCTTCTCTTGGATTGTTGGATGCTTGTTTTATACTAGACTAGACCATATAATGAGGAGATATATCAGAGAGGATGAGACATATGGCATATCGCATGCATGCCACAATGAACCATGCAGAGGACACTTTGTAGCCAAAAGGAAAGAAATGAAGGTTTTGAACACATGGTATTATTGGCCAACACTCCACAAGGATGCATGATGGTATACTAGAAAATGTGATAGATGTCAGAGAATGGGTAGACCAACCAGATTTGATGAGATCTCACTATGCCCTCAGGTAGTAATTACTCCCTTTGACAAGTGGATATTAGATTTTGTGGCACCAATTGACCCTACATTAAATGGTAAGTCTTATATAATGGTATGCATTGATTATGTGACAAAATGGGTAGAAGTTAAGGCCATGAAGCATGAAAGAGATAACAAAGTTACATAGTTTATTTATGAAGAGATTTTCACAAGATATGGAGTCCCAAGAGAAATAGTGACTGATCAAGGATCTCAATTCACATCAACTCTTGTTATAGCACTAGTGAATGAGTACAATATAAGGCACAAGAATTATAATCCTTATCACCCCTAAGCTAATGGCCAAGTTGAGGTGACCAATAGAGAAATTGAAGCCATTCTGACTAAAACAATAGCTATCCATAGAAAGGATTGGGAAATTAGATTACTAGAAGTTGTTTGGGCCTATAAGACAACCTAGAAAACAACTACAAGCTTCACACCGTTCAATTTTTTGTATGGAAAGACAACTATGATGCCAATTGAATTTGAATATAAGACTCTACAGACTGTAGTATATTTGGGGATGGATTTTTCTGATGCATAGAGAGAAAGAATCATGCAGCTAAATGCTTTGGATGAAATAAAAAGAGGTCCTGTAGCAAGAAGTCCTACAACAATAGCCAAAACTAGAGCAAGAGTTCCTACAGGAACATCAAGAGAAAGAACAAGAGTCCCTACAACACCAACAAGTAGAAGAAGAAACAACACCTTTGTAGCAATAGATAACTAGACGACCTGAGTTCATGCAGATAGTGCCATATGAGGAGCCACCACCAAAAATACAAATTTTACATGCAACAATTTTAAATTTATGGAAAGAAATACAAAGAAGAGAGGAAGAATGGAAGAAGGAAAAATGAAAATTGAAGGAGTAAATTCAAAAGAAGGATGAAGAGATTGAGGATAAAAATGCATAAATTGCCACCTCGAAGCAGAGGGTGGATGATATGCTAGCTTTGAAACCACATATTTTGGAATGTAGAGACCCTCCAAGGGTTTATGCTCTCCTCCTGAAGGAAAAAAAATCTCTCCTTTAAGCTTGCAAGAATTGCCTCAGGTTTTAATCCTTCTATTGACATCCCCATTGAATTCTTCAATGCTTATAGGATTGCCTCACCTGAAATGAAGAATTTACTATGTGAATTTTATTTACATAATTATGTTGTGACAAAAGACCATGATTGGAACCCGCTATTGTATGTTGGGGATGTTCAATTGAGAGCATTCATGTCTTGGGTATAAAATGAGATTAGTTGGGGACAACAATATGGTTCTTATAAACAATTTGAGTCTAGTATTCCTCTGCTTGTTAGGGCTGAATCAAGCAACCCAAGGAATATTTATAGAGAATGGCACAAAATTCTGCTCAAACTAAGTTATGGCAATAAGATTATGCCTTAGATTGAGATAGTTTACAATGAGTATGAGGTAAAGAGAACAACAAAGGAGGAAACCATGAGGAGATGTTTATCAAAAATATGGAATAGTTTAACTGATGAGCTAAAATAGACCGAGCCTCATTCCATTCACAATTATGATCCAACACTAAAAAGAATTGGTAGATATATTGAGATTTGGAGAACACAGGGGCGAGTTTGGCTTCCCCTGACTTTCCAGCCACCCATGCTCATGTGGCCTATGCCAAAATTCATATTTTACCAGTATGACATTGCTACAAAGAAGTAGAGATGGAACATGTTTGACAGATTTGGAGGATTATATTGGGACCCTGACTCATGAACTGCAACCATTGATGTTGGACAACTCTTAGTTATAAATTTCAAAGCCTTGACCAAATAGAAGAATAATTCTTCCCCTGTTGGAGGACCAACAAAATGTTAGGTTGGGGGGAGTGATGAGCCTAGTTTTTTGACTAATTTTTGGGTAGAATCTACAGTCTATTTGTTGGTAGATGCCATGAGATTTAATGATTAAATGTTGGTATTGGCATAATGTTTCCCTCAAACCATTGGCATTTGACATTATCCTATCTCTACAAGCTTTAATGACATTTGGAATATTATGTGGTTTACCTATATTGATTTTGTATATGATTAATGAATGTTTCTTAGAGTGGTTATAGATTTGTAGTTATTATGTGTACTAACTTTTCCATGTAGATTTAATGTGCTAAGTTAAGGAAGACACCGCCAACATGGCATGCACCATAACAACCAACTGAGGAATTGCTCCAAGTCAAAGGTAGCTGATAGCAAGAGATTCTTCATGCAATTAAATGTAACCACCTTGTAGTGGACCTTAATGATTGAGCATGCATGGGTGTTACTACTATGTTGGATTAGTGTTTGGACTTGCATGTCTGACCAGATTCCATGCATGTGTAACCACCATCACTCCAATCTCCCCTATTTTCCCTAAATGGCATCCTCCTAGTTGTGGAGTTGACTACCTTGTTTAGCTATAGTATAAATAATTATTTGATGCTCCTTCAGGGGTTTTTGCATGATTTGACATTTTACTCTCATTCTCCAATTTGAGTAATACAATTACATTACTCTTTTGTATACATGGTTTACAGTAAATGAAATAAAGTTCTAAGTTTGAGTACTTGAGTTCTTATTAAATTAGAGGATACTTATCCAAGGGGGCCCACTTGGTGAGTAATATTTCTTCTTAGCTTAGCATAAAGTTAGTATTACTTGTTGTTTAGTACTTAGTTAGAAATCTGGCATAGATTGTTTCTGCAGCCACTAGAATTCCATTATGTGTTTGTTTCTGCAACCAAATCAGACATAGTAGTTTCCTATTTGTTGCTTAGATTTTCATTCTTGTTATGTATTTCAGTTTAGCATAGTTTTTGATTGATGTTCAACATTTTCTTTATTCCTTTCTAAGAAATTTACTTTCAGTAATGTATTTTTTATCTGTAGAATGCAATGGCTACTTGAGCCCTTAGTGCACATACTATGCTGACCCATTTCAAGTTCACGTCCTTGGGTTGACAAGTTAAATTCACCTTCATGATGATTGAAATAGCTATTTAGGTTAGATGTCCAATCTTTGAATCATGGCTATAAGGGCGTAGTTATCAAATCATTGTAGGAGGCCAACAGTTATCACTGATTATAGTAAAGAAATTGTGAAGGACACTACCCTCACCCTCCATGTTTTTCATGATGAATTAAGGAAGTACTAGGGGAAATGGGTTGAAAAACATCGTCCATAGGATGGTCATATGTAGAAGAATAAATATAAAATGGAAGGTACCTTAACTCTAGATGTCACGGTGAATACTCAAGACATTCAATAGGGATCTTTGAATTTTGAAAAGAAGCTCCAATTTTTTGTCCCAGGAATGGAATGTGTTCACTGGTCTCAAGTTGTTGGAAGATTTGTAGGTGTCCCTTGGTCCTGTGCTAGTCTCGGTTCTATGTGCTTTCTTTGCTTTTTTTTGCTGGTCAAATTGTTTAAGATTATTTTTATATTTTAGTTTATGGGTTTCTCACTTCTCACAAGTTCTTAATTTTCCTCTATGGTTGTTTTGTAATGGGTGTTGGCCCTTCTATTTTTAATCTAATCAAACCTTATCCTTGTAAAGTTGAATTTTTTCAAATATGATAGAAACTATGTGATTTGGATTATAAAATTTCACATTTCAACATAAATTTAACATAGCACTCATTATTGCACATAGAGCTAATAAACTCTATCCTTCTTTATAAATTTTAATTATTTTATCATAAGGTTTAGTGCTTTCCTTGACTTGACTTCTTGTATATAGGTTAATTAGAATATATTTATGATTATTATTTAATTAGCCTATTGAAATGGAGAATAAAAATCCTTTTATAGATGATCTAATTCCAAAGTGAACTATTTGATGATACCACATATTAGCTAGCACTTCAACAAGATCATAGAATATGTATTAGAAAAAAATATGCATGCCAAAAACATATTTGAGATGAAAAAGGCTTCTAATAGATATACCACTTCAATTGAAAATGAATAGGGGAATTGTATACAAATTTTAGAAGTGAGTGTGTGGATTCCTCTCTAACTAGATGTACAAAAAAAATATTTGCACACAATGGTAAACATAATACATACAATGGTATAAATAAATCATCTACTAGGATCCATATACACACTAACAAATGTTCAATGTGTATAGTATTTGGAACATGCCAAAATGATAAGGTCAAGTTTTTATGTAGAGAAAAGGTAGAAACAACAATACTTAAAACAATTCTCATTCAATCCTTTACCAAAATCACTTCAATTTCTTTGAATTTCTTCATGGCTACAAAGCCCAACTCTTCAAAACATGACTCTAAACCTGTATCAAACTCAAACCAGACTCTCATACATCTTTAAAATCATCATTTTGACAGAAATAAACCAATTACATATCTTTATTCCTCTTTTTCATCAAATTACAAATTACTTGCACCAAAAACCTAAATTTCGCTTAAAGGGAATCAAACCACTAAATCGGGTGTAACTTTCAAACCAGATTGAATATCAAAAAAATAAATACATTTTTGAGCACCCATTTCGGCCATTAAAGACATATCTCATTTTTAGGTATACTTGTTTTGGAACACATTCTTGCTGTCTGTACTTCTTTGCTACAAATTAGGTCGAAATAAGTAGATATGCATGCAAACAATCACTTATAACTTTCACAAATCAAAAAATTAATCCAATCGCTCCAGTGAGATTGTATACGATATCATTATGGAAATTTTAGCCAAGTCTTAGAAAAATCCAACGGTTAAATTGAGAGAAACATGAATTTTACTGAAAATTGTTACCCTAGATCAGAATTTAGACTATATTTACAAAAATTAGCATAACTTCTTTAAAAATGAATCAATCTACATGAAACTAATTGAAAATGGAAGATGATTGTTCCCTCTAACACTTAAAAATATTTATTCCATCATTTTAGGCCGTACAATTCCATACAAAGACTAGAAACAGTCAATTTTCTGAAAAATGTGCATAAAAACAAAGTTTTTTCCATTATTTTTTTCAAAGTATCAATCACCAATGACTAAAAAAGGAGTTCAAAATCCTTTTTAAAGGAATTTACATCAGTTTCTAAATATTTTGAAATTTCCCATTATTGAGTTGACTCTAATAACCTATTAACCACTAATTGTTGCTTAATGCAACTTTTACATCTTTTGCAATTTTGAGATTTTTGTTGGCACTTTTACATTTTTCTGCCAAATATTTATCAAATGACTCTCGAAATGAATTCTACAAATGGAAAATGGAATCATTTACAAAAGAGAACCATGGTGATGTGAAGGTGCTCCTGCACCAAACTCCGCACCAAAATACTTCAAGTCCACTTGAAAGTGTTGTTGCCAATGAAATTGCCTTCTTGAGATGCCCTGCCATTGACCTGCTTCTTATCACCTTAATTTTCACTTTGGGTTTAAACTTGTCCATGCAAATTAATTGTCTTCCATGCTTTCCCTCTGAAATCAATTTATTCATTCCTTCATACACCACAAAATCATGTTTCTCTCCTTGTCCTTTAATCTGCAAACAATCCTTTGTCCAAAGCATTAGTAACATAATGAAATGAAACAAATTGTCTATCATAATACCTCCATCACTTTTTTATTCCTTGCAAACCTCGAAGAGAAACTCCTCCATGATCATTCCTTCAATGTCTTTAGCTGCAATAATCAAGTCCTCTGTCATATTTTCATGCTTGGAAACATCTAGAACAATATTGTTTTCTTTATTAATAAATTTTTCATGTGCATCTTCATATGCTTCTTCTTCTTCTTCCATCATTTGTTCTAACTTCATCATAGATTCTTGGAACTCTTCATCTAATATCTTTAACGCTTGCTTTAACTCAACAATTTCTCTATCAAACTTTGCTTGTCTCTTTCTCCTCTTTCTCTCTTCTTTTTCCTGCAAATTCCTTCTCAAGTTCTCCATCCTCTCAAGCAAGATTCCTCCTTGCTTCACAACTCACTTTCCTGCAAACAACCAACAAACCACAACTACAAACCACAAACCACAACCAACTTATCAGTCCATATCTTTCCTGGGCTTTGATACCAATTTGATGTAGAGCAAAGGTAGAAACAACAATACTTAAAAAAATTCTCATTCAATCCTTTACCAAAATCACTTCAATTTCTTTGAATTTCTTCATGGCTACAAAGCTCAACTCTTCAAAACATGACTCTAAACCTGTATCAAACTCAAACTAGACTCTCATACATCTTTAAAATCATCATTTTGACAGAAATAAACCAGTTACATAGCTTTATTCCTCTATTTCATCAAATTTACAAATTACTTGCACCAAAAACCCAAATTTTTCTTGAAGGGAACCAAAACAACCTAGACCTATTAATAGCATTACACAATCAAATTAATATCTCAAATCTTCACTCACACAACTCACTTTCCAATGCAGTTCACATCAATAATTTAAAAGGTTTGTAACAGTGCTTTCAAAAGGAAAATAGATTTTCACAGTCAATAACACCACTAAAAAACACAACTTATAACATGTAAACATACATTTTCTGTTAAATGGATGCAGGAACATGAGACAAGTTTGCAAGGAACAATGATTTAAAAAAAAAAAAAACATATCAACCATTAATGGCATACCATAAAACATGAAGAGAGAAGATAAAAATGCTCCAATTTATTAATTCAAAGTGCTTAGTATATAATAGGTTTGTTTGAGTTACAATACAGCTCCATGAAAATAACTCCAAGAAAATAAAGCTATCCTTTTGCAAGAAAAAAGAAAGAACTCCCTCAAATGTTCAAAATGAACATACTTAAACCAAAACCCTCCAAAACCTCTCACACAAGTCCTTCTAGATGATTCTACTTAGATAAAATAGAAAAGGCCAAAAAGAACCTTCTAGAACTCTCCAAAATGTCTTCCACATAAGGAAAAATTTGGCCAAGTCAATAGTCACCCAAAAAATGTGACAAAAAATGCCTCTAGATAGCCTGCTTTCCACAAAAATCAATCAAAATAGCATCCCACACATTCCTCATTCCTACAAGTCATCATTGGTCCTCATACAAGACTTGACCACATTCTCCATCATGCAATATGTGTGTTTTTTGAAATCACATGGCTTTTAGAAACATTAAAGATAATGGCCTTGTTTAAGTGATTCATAAAACATCACTTAACAAGTCACTTTTCAATTAAGCACAAGATAAGGGAACCCACCAAAAATATGTATTACATTTGCATTTAAAAGCAAACTGAAAGTGATTTTCAAATCACTTACATGCTATCTTCAAAAGTTCAAAACAAATGCACCATATAATATCTTATCTTAAAAGTATCCAAAAGTTTCAAAGGAACTTGACTATATCAACCTACCTTATTCTACATTCTTGATCACAAATGGCAAAAACATGTTTGTAAAGGCACCAATGTCTCCAAAATACCTGGCCAAAAGGTTGACCTTCAAAACCCTTGGAAATCATATTCCAAGTCATGTGATGTTGGGGTAAAAATCAAAGGCATATATTTGTTGCAAGGCATACTCCATATTGCATGTTGAGGACTTAGCATAAGTTGAAATAAAGGAAAGAAATCCCTAAGGCATAAAATTCCTAATGCAATAACAAATGATTTTCTTCCCCCATTCATTTACCACATGTTTTTATTTTTAAAACATGGGATTAAAAATCCCATTGGCACTCAAGGGTCAAACCCTAATTATCAAAACATTGACATATAATGGGAAAGAGACCATCATTTAGTAGGTGAAGAAAATATGGAACACTTTGCCACCGTGGGGTTTGAAGAAGACACAAAAAAATGGTGTTTTTCTTGGCCAATTTTGTTGATTTTTTGACAATTTCTTATGAAAAGAAGCATGTAACAACAGGTAAGTTGGTTTTTTGGCACAAAAACTATATTTTTCCAAGTCTTTTGGAATTCATTTTGATCAAACAAGCCACAACCATGAACATTCATAACCACTTGTGTGCCATTTTTCTCTTTTGTTGTTGCACTCCTTCATTACAACCATTGTGAAAACTTAAATGAGGCCTTTTGTGGGAAGAATTTTTTTGAATATTGTGAACAATGAGCAAAAAGATCCAGGTAAGCCCCACCACACTTATTCCATTCTGATTTAGAGCAAAAGAACACCCATGTTTTCATTTCTACCTTGAGAAAAAGCATGAAATGCTTGTTGTGTTTTTTGTATTTGATAATAAGAACACTTCATTGTTGTTTTATGTTGCTTCTATGAAGGAGAAAAAAAAACCTTGGTCGTGGCCATGAACAAAAAATGATGCAATTTTTGATGTGGCTCTACTTCTTTCTCAAACCCCATACTATCTTTTGATTTCTCCTTATATTAACTAATCTCTAATCAACCCATATGGGTTTTTGATGTGTTGAAGAAGAAAGAACTTGTTGTGGGCTCGACCTCCATTTTTGCAAATTGGGTTTTCTACATTCATGATTTCTTCTTTGTTTTCACTATAATTGCAAAAACCCTTGTTTGGGTTTCCTGTAGCATATAGTTTTTTTAATCTACAATTGTTTGTTAAAGAACCCAAGTGGGTTTCTTGATTTTCTTGAAAAGCTCGGATTTGTTGCAAAAAAATGTAGATGATTTTGCAATTTTATTCAATTTTCCTGTAGAAAATAACAATGTGGCTTTGGAATTTGAAACCCCAGGTGGGTTTTCCATATTTTGTAGAAAAAGGCCAATCTTAACTATGGTTTGTCATAATACATGAAATGGATTTCATTTTTTTGATTCCTATAGGACATTCTCCATTTTTCCATTTCTATATCAGATTTTCATGATGAATCTAGATGGGTATTCTTTCCAATTTGAAAGCAACTTCATATTTTGTCAAAAAATGGTTCAATGCCACTGCACAATGTGAGCATAATGAAAACTTAATTTTGTAGCAAAATTTTATTTTTCCAGTGAGCACCTAAATTGGTTTTTGCAATGCAATTCCTTTCTTTAGAACGTCCTCAAAAAACATAAACCCAAAGTGGGTTTTTCATTGTGAATAACTTTTGCATTTCATTCTTTTGAGAGTACCATACTCTTCAAATACCTGTATGTTTGGTGAAATGGGCTTCTGAGCATGATGAGGGATGGAGAATTGAGGAGTGGGAGTTGGTTCCTCAGGAGCTTCATCTTGATTTAATGAATATTATTGTTGAAGATAGGGCTAGGAATGGTGATAGATGATGGTTCAGGCTGTTTTATCTTAGTTTGGTTCACTGCTCTTGTTTTTCCTTGGGACCTTGGTCCTTTGCTTCCTTTGTAATGTTGCTTTCTGATCTTCAATAAAGTTTTTACCCCTTTTATTAAAAAAAAAATAGAGTACCATACTCTTCCTTTGTTGGGTTCTTTTCTCCTTTGACTACTTTTTAACATAATGAGAATTTCCTTTAGTTTTTGAAGCATCAAAGCATGCATTACTTTTTAGAAGTGTATAACACATTGCATTTTTCTTTGGTTGATCTTGGAACAATTTCAAGTGTACATCCATCTCTTGCATCATTCTGTTTTCTATAGAAATCAAGTCTTTACCCAAAATAGTCATATCAATGTTTCTCTCAATACTGTTTTCACTTGAAGATAACATGGAGGGGCATTTTTGTGATGGGTTAGCATCTAAAGAGGCTTTATAATTTTCTTCATTTCTTTGTAATATTGTTGTTCCTTGAACTTTAGAGCTGCCAAATACTATCAAACTGGCATCTGCCATATGAGTTTTACATTCAATAGATGCGATCAATCTCCTTTGCTTCCATGGCGATGAGAGAACATCATTTTGATCAGAATTTGATGTCTTGATCATTACAGAAATCTCAATTTTCTAATTTGAATTATCATTATTTACTTTCATGATGATTATTTCCCTGATTTTGTCTCATCACTGTAATTTCTCTTTGTTGTCATGGATTTTGATATGGATGCATGGTTTCATAATGCTGAAATCCACTTCATCCTCTTACCATTTTATGAATTTACTTGTTGACTATCTTTGAACCCCTAATATGACTATAATTTGTAGATTGTTCCAACAAAAGGTAGGTTTTGATACTACCCTTTAACAAATCATGAATAGCATTGAAATTTCTTTCTTTGCATAGGTTTGTAACTTGGTAATATGTTGTTTTCTCATGCAATAGCTCTTCATATTGGTGGATGACATGCTAATGTTTGATCATACTGATTGTCCTAACCTTCTTGACCAACTTGTAGCATACCCTCATAGTTGTTGTTCATATACACTTGTTTTATGACCTTGGCTTCCAAAATGAGACATCTCTTGAATCATGGCTGCTTAATTATTGTTTGTAACTTGCCATTTCTTGTATACAACCATGATCCATGTTGGATTAGTCATGATGACCAAAATCCCTGCATGAAAGGTTATGAGCATATCCAATAATGTTATCCTTGCATTGACATGTAACATGCATTTATGATTTTTGTCCTTCCATGAGACCATCGTAATGCTTGCATTATTTACTGTCCTTATCAATGACAATGACCTTCACTTATTGCATTCATTTTAACAAGTACACGTATGAATGAACACAATAAATTCCATTTTGCTCTTGTAGCTCTTACAAATTTGTTGTCCTTTGTACTTGTATCATGAACTTGACTCAACCATTGCTCTCTTTCTAGTTATTTGTACTAAATACACACTTCCTCATTTTAATTTTATTGGACAGCCACATGTCACTTATGTGGGTGCCCTGAAAGCTGACCTTCCTATGTGATGTGTGGCTTCCCAATAGGGTTACGATGAGAGGGGCTTTACAAAATCTTGAAATGCTTCCTCATTGTTTAAGAGATGCATAATTGAACTTGATGCATCTATGAAGTCACTTACTTCTTTTATAAACAGATCATGGATCTTCTTAAGAAGATTGAATGACATATTAGCCAAAGATGTTGCATCTTTTGAATCTGATAATGAAATTTAATCAAATGGTGTGATTCCATATAGATTTAATGCATTTATAATAGATAAATATTTGATCAAGTTGCTCAATTTCCTTTTTATTTCAAAGCATGTTGAGCTCTACCCTTGTGGGAACCACATTTAACCCACATGTTGTATTTAATCTGAATTAGAACAGTAACCAGACTTGTCCTAAATTTGCACATGAAGCAAACAGTTATAAAATAAATGCATATGTTGTATTTGTTTGATGACTTCATTGTTTTCCAAGACATCCAAGATTTTCATGCCTATTTTATGCACTTATGGATCAATTTATCATGCATAGGTAAATGTGTATGCAAGGATTGAGATCTTTCATTGCTTAGAGTCTCGCTCTAATATCATTGCTTTTTCAAATGAAGGGGCTAGGAGCAATATGAAGTTGGGGAGGACACAAGCAGCTCGAGGTAGTAGCAGTAGGGCAATCGAGCAACCTTGTAAGCAGTCACTCTTAGGCACTGACTAGTCTCCATTCTTTAATGCACATTGTTTATTGTTTACTTATGTATAAAGTGTTTTCATACTTCCATGGAATAAGTAAAGTTAGTCCCTGGCTTATGAGGGACATGTACACTTTAGGATTATCAATAAAATATTACATTTATGCACATATGATCCTCTTCTCTCATTTGTTGTAATTCCAAAATTGGAATGAAAAAATGTAATCTATTTCATTTGGAAATCCCTCTTCCATGCATATTGAAACTAGAAGATTTCTAGTTTATCTTTTAAATGTTAGAATCAAACAAGACAAATGAATAAACACTAAACATGATTTCAACTTAAAGTTGAAAATTAGGTAACATTTTTGGCAATATCTAGGTATGTGCAAGATCATCATGAAAAAGCAGGCGCTTAAGTAGAAAAAATTTCAGAAAAATCAGAGTTAGGAAGCTTGACATAAAAATTTGAATAAGTTATCTATATTATTTAAAAAATATGTAATAATAGAATATGTAGCAAATTGAATGTAGTTTCTAAACTACTAGGTTTATTTAAAAAAAAAATCTATTTGGTAAAAATTTGAAATTTCAATGCAATAGTACTTAAATTTTAGGGAAAAAATAAGAAGTAGGTGTCTTTCTGACCACCCTAACCATAATAAAATGAAAATATTTTATTATAAGATATTAGATATAAGTAGAGGACTCATGTCCCGATGTGATTCATATTTTTCTGTAATTTTTTTCCAAGTAAATAATTAATTATGATTGTTTTAATACAACTTTTAAAAAATATAAAAACTCATCTGTCTAACCACCTTAACTTGGTCAAAACTTCATGAAATTCAACTTCTTCTTTTTTAATCCTATAGTATGTGAAGCATAAAATGTGACACATGTTTTGAATTGAAAAAATGTGATTTCATTTGAAAGCTATAGATGTTTCTCAATTAGCCTATCAATTAGGACTTCATTCGTAATTCAAAGAAAAATGAATAATAATTATTTATTAAATTCAAAGTAAAGAATAATTTATATTGGTGGAAAGTTGAGAATTTCCTCTAAAAACCCTTTTTGTTTCATCAATTTTGGGTAATACCCTACACATACCTATCATATCGCCACTTTTTGGCCCATCATGATCTTACACATACCCATCTGCTATATATTTGTCTGCTAAACATGAGACCAGCTACCTAAGCTTATCCATTGGGAATGGGGTTACTTAGAAAACCAACACCTCTTGAAATCATCATTTGCAAATTGACACAACTCATAAAACCAGCAAGAGACACTTTGAAAGCTTATTGGAAACCCAACAATGCAGAATGAAAACTACCACCTAACTGTGCAAAACAACACTTAGATAAAACTAAAAAACATTTAAGTAATGAAACTACACTAACTTATTTTAACTAGCAAAGAAGCTGGTCAAACAAAACCATTGATAGGTTTTGCAAAATAACACCCCCTTTTAATCACCAAATGATGCATTACATGATTATGCATTCCTAAAAGAACATGAAACACATGTAAACATTCAATAGACTATCACAATGTTTCATAAAAAATGCAAATGAACTTACTTGCACCTTGAAAACGATCATGCATATTGTTGTCCGAAACTGGATAGTTGAGCTGTATTGGATCACCTTCAGCTGGAACTCCAAAATCAACTTCTTCATCAATTGCATCCTCATAATTGGGTGCAAGCATGATCTTTGGCACTTCAGTGGCCTCCAAACTAGCCAAATATCTGATGGGGAAACCTCTTGAATGAACAAAGCTTGGGATTTCCTTGGTGATCTCATGTTAGACAAACAAGGCACCTAATCACCCACTTTCTTTACATTATGTTGTTCCAAATGATCACTCATCTCTTCAATGGAGAACAATGAGATGGCTTCCTCCAACACACTTTCAATCAATACATCAGCATTACATGGCTCTTTTATACACCAGAAAGGAATTTGTTTATAATTCTCATTACTACTCAAACAAAGATGCTCCAAATCAAGCTTTCCTTCTTCTATGGAGTTAGGCAAGTGTTCAAATGGTGAAGTGGCTTCCTAAAATAGACCTTCACTTAGTATATCAGCTTCTAGCTCTTTTGTACAATAGAAAGGAAGCTCATTTGACTAGACAAGTCATTGCACATCAGGTTCATGAGAAGTTTCTTGTTCAAACTTGTGAACCTACTATTGAATTTTGGTATGGGTTCCAAACTCCTCTAGTAGGTTTTATTCCTTGTCATCCAACTTTGCACAAAAAATGTTCAATTAGACCAATGCATACTTCTTCATAAAGCTCAACATCAGCTTTCTCATGTATAACATGCTCACAAATATCAAATCTAGTTATATACTACTCCTTTTCAACTTCATGTTGTTGACTTATGACCAGATTCGTGCTCTCCTCATCATGTTCAATGGAACATGGAAGATCAACAAATGAAGCTATGGAATCATGAACTACATCACCTTTTTCAGCCTCTTCATGTTCTTTCCTTGATTCTTGAACTTGCAACTCACCATACTATTTGAGGGCTTCTTGTTGTCCTAAAACTGCATTTGGAGTGGGAACACTCACACCTTCTTCATTCCAAATTGTACATTTATCTTCTTGGTTATCCTTTTCCACCATTTCACCTTGTTGTCCTATTGGAATATTTTCACCATCTTGGAGAACATTAGGAGGATCCTTAGCTAAAACATTGCAAGAATTTTTTTGAGAAATCTTCTCTTGTTCAGCCTTTTGCAGTTGTAGCCTATATTCTTCCATAGCTAAATGCAGTAAATTTACATTTCTAGTATCCTTTATGTTGATTGAGTTGTGTGGGCTAACGGTCAACTCTTCTTTTACTTCCTGGATGTTAGAGCATGGTTCCAATTGCATGATAGATGGAGGAAATTCACATGATAGATTATTTGACTTTTTCCAACTTGGAAACCTACGGGTAGAAGGCTCATTGATAGGCTCACTAATGGGATCAAAATGTTTCTTTTGTTTAAAACTTGGGAACTTGAGGTAGGAAACCTCCTTATTAATAGGTTAATTCAACATTGTAGGAGGAATTGAGTTGAAACTAGGAAAGGGAAGGACTACTTGAGTCTTATATCTTAGTTGGCATTCTTCCGCAGCCATCTGCTTTGCTAGACATTCCCCATGTTGTTTCCTTTGAATATCCATCTCCTACTCTTGAATGTATGATTGGTAGGCTAATTCCTCTTGATGAATATCAACCTCTTTTTTTTTCATTTGATACTCTTTTTCTTTATTGATCTCATCCAATTTCCTATATAAATCTAGCAATATACTATCAATATTGCCAATCCCCATATCATTAGCATTTTGGGGCTACAAATGAGAACATGACTACTATTTTGGAACAAAAATTACTTCTTGAGGCAAGTTCTGGGCATAAACTAATTGATATTGAGATTGAGTAGGAGTGGGAGGGTGGGAAACATCATAAGAATGTTGGTAACTTGCTGCTAGAAGGTGATTTGAAAAAAAACTAGCAAGTTTTTCAGTGTGATATGACTGGTAAGAGGTCATACATGCATGATTCTCATGGAATGGTGGGTAATTGGGATTTTCATGATATGATGGGTGATATGACATGTTTCCATGAAATATAGACATGTTTACTCCTTCAAAAGTTGGAAAATGAGCAAAAAACTAATTTACTTAAAACTAAGAAGTGCTTGGTCATACTGAAACAAGTAAAACTTCTTGGACTGGCCAGGTATGTAAAAAAAATTCCTCTAAAATGCTGAAACTATTGATTTACACACCAAGCAACAGTAAAAAAATGCATAAAATGAACTACGAAGCAATTGACTTGTCCCACCAAACGTGCCAAAACTGTTAGTTCCCTAAACATGCACCCTGTTTGCTAAGCCTTGAGTGAACTTAAGAGATTTGAACTAACATGGGACTACTTTCAAGTGGTAGGTAACCTATTTGAAAGAAGACCTCTAGTTATTAAGGCTAGCTTCCCCTTTTGATGCCACCTAACTACTTAATCTCTGAGATAAGGGTTAGAATTTGCATAAAATAAACCTAATGCTGAAAAGAACCTAAGGTGATCCACCAAAAAAACCTATACCTATTAATAGCCTTACACATTCAAATTAATATCTCAAAGTATGACTCACACAACTCACTTTCCAATGAAATTCACATCAATAATTTATAAGGAGGTATGTAACAACGCTTTCAAAAGGAAAATAAATTTTCATAGTCAATAACACCACTAAACAACACAGCTTATAACCTATAAAAATAGATTTTCTATTAAATGGATGCAGGAACATGGGACAAGTTGTCAAGGAAAGATGTTTTTTCACAAAAGAAACTAATCAACCATTAATGGCATACCATAAAACAAGAAGAGAGAAGATAAAAATGCTCTAATTTATTAATTAAAAGTTCTTACTATATAATAGGTTTGTCTGAGTTACAATATAGCTCCATGAAAATAACTCTAAGAAAATAAAGCTATCCTTCTACTGGAAAAAGAAAGAACTCCCTCAAATGTTCAAAATGAACATACTTAATCTAAAACCCACCAAAACCTCTCACACAAGTTCTTCTAGAATATTTTGGTCGAATACAATAGAAAAATTCAAAAAGAACCTTCTAGTCTAACTCTCTAAAATGTCTTCCACATAAAGAAAAATTAGACCATGTCAATAGTCACCCCAAAAAATGTAACAAAAAATGCCTCCATATAGCCTCATTTCCACAAAATACAATCAAAACAACATCCCATGCATTCCTCATTCCTCCAAGTCATCATTGGTCCACATACAAGACTTGACCACATTCTCCATTATGCAATATGTGTGTTTTTTGAAATCACATGGCTTTTAGAAACATTAAAGATAATGTCCTTGTTTAAGTGATTCATAAAACATCACTTAACAAGCCACTTTTCAATTAATCACAAGATAAGGGACCCCACCAAAAATATGTATTACATTTTCATTTAAAAGCAAACTGAAAGTGATTTTCAAATCACTTACATGCTATCTTCAAAAGTTCAAAACAAATGCAACATATAATATCTTATCTTAAAAGTCTCCAAAAGTTTCAAAGGAACTTGACTATATCAACCTACCTTATTCTGCATTCTTGATCACACATGGAAAAACACATGTTTGTAAAGGAATCATAGTCTCCAAAATACCTGACCAAAAGATCGACCTCCAAACCCCTTGGAAAGCATATTCCAAGGCATGTGATGTTGGGGTAAAAATAAAAGGCATATATTTGTTGCATGGCAGACTCTATATTGCATGTTGAGGACTTAGCATAAGTTGAAATAAAGGAAAGAAATCCCTAAGGCATAAAATGCCTAATGCAATAACTCGTGATTTTCTTGCCCCATTCATTTATCACATGTTTTGATTTTTAAAACATGGGATAAAAAATCCCATCGACACTCAAGGGTCAAACCCTAATTATCCAAACACCAACATAATGGGAAAAACACCATCATTTGGTCGATGAAGAAAATATGGAACAATCTGCTACCATGGGGTTTCAAGAAGACACAAAAAAATGGTGTTTTTCTTGGCCTATTCTGTTGATTTTTTAACAATTTATGATGAAAGGAAGCATGTAAAAGAAGGTAAGTTGGTTTTTCAACACAAAAACTATATTTTTCCAAATCTTTTGGAAGTTGTTTTGATCAAACAAGCCATGACCATGAACATTCCTAACCACTTGTGTTCCATTTTTCTCTTTTGTTGTTGATCTCCTTCATTACAACAGTTATGAAAACTTAAATGAAGCCTTATGTGGGAAGAAATTTTTTTAATATTGTGAACAATGAGAAAAAAGATCTAGGTAAGCCCCACCACACTTATTCCATTCTGATTTTGAGCAAAAGAACACCCATGTTTTCATTTCTATCTTTAGGAAAACCATGAAATTCTTGTGTTTTCTACATTTGATAATAAGAACACTTCATTGTTGTTTTATGTTTCTTTTATGAAGGAGAGAAAAGAAACCTTGGTCGCGGCCATGAACAAAAAATGATGCAATTTTTGTTGTGGCTCTGGGAATGTGCATGATCATCATGGAAAAAATAGGCCCTTAAGTGGCAAAAAACTCAAAAAAATTAGAGTTAGGAAACTTGACGTAAAATTTTGAATAAGTTATCTATATTATTTCAAAAATATGTAAAAATAGAATCTATAGAAAATTGAATATAGTTTCCAGACTACTAGGTTTATTTAAAAAAGAAAAAAAATATTTGGTGAAAATTTGAAATTTCAATGCAATAGTACTTAAATTTTAGGGGAAAAATAAGAAGTAGGTGTCTATCTGACCACCCTAACCATAATAAAATGATAATATTTTTTTATAAAATTTTAGATATAAGTAGAAGACTCATGTCCAGATGTGATGCATATTTTTTGTAATTATTTTCCAAGTAAATAATTAATTATGAATTTTTTATTACAACTTTTAAAAAATATAAAACTCTTATGTCGACCACCTTATCTTGGTCAAAAATTCATGAAATTCAATTTTTATTTTTTAATCCTATAGTATACAAAGCATAGAATGTGACATATGTTTTGGATTCAAAAAATGTGAGACCATTTGAAAGATATAGATGTTTTTCAATCAACCTATCGATCAAGACTTTAGTCATAATTCAAATAAAAAATGAATAATTACTTATTAAATTCAAAGTAAAGCATAATTTATATTGGTGGAAAGCTGAGAAACTACTTTAAAAATCCTTTTCATTTCATCAATTTTGGGTAAAAAAAAAGTCGTCAACCACATGGGCCATAATATCACTTACATATTGCCACTTTTTTGCCCATCATGATCCTGCACATACCCCTCTGCTTCTTTCTAAAACCCCATACTGTCTTTTTATTTCTCCTTGTATTAAAAAATCTCTAATCAACCTAGATGGATTTTCGATGTGTAGAAGAAGAAAGAACTTGTTGTGGGCTCGACTTGGTCCATTTTTGCAAACTGGGTTTTCTACATTCATGATTTCTACTTCGTTTTCACTATAATTGCAAAAACCCTTGTTTGAATTTCCTATAGCATATACTTTTTTGAATTTGCAACTATTTGTTAAAGAACCCAAGTGGGTTTCTTGATTTTGTTGAAAAGCTTAGATTTGTTGCAAGAAAATGTAGATGATTTTGCAATTTATTCCATTTTCTGTAGAAAATATCAATGTTCCTTTGGACTTTGAAACCCCAGGTAGGTTTTCCATATTTGGTAGAAAAAGGATAATCTTAACTACGAGCTATCATAATACATGAAATGGATTTCATTTTTTTGATTCCTATAAGACATTCTCCATTTTTCCATTTCTATATCAGATTTTCATGATGAACCAAGATGGGTATTTTTTCTAATTTGAAAGCAACTTTAGATTTTGTCAAAAAATGGTTCAATGCCACTACACAGTGTGAGCATAATGAAAACTTCAATTTGTAGCAAAATGTTCTTTTTACAGTGGGCATCTAAATTGGTTTTTCCAATGCAATTCCTTTATGTAGAATTTCCTTAAAACACATAACGCCAAAGTAGGTTTGTCATTATGAATAACTTATGCATTTCATTCTTTTGAGAGTACCATACTCTTCCTTTGTTGGGTTCTTTTCTCCTTTGACTGTTCTTTAACATAATGATAATTTCCTTCAGTTTCTGAACCATCAAAGCATGCATTACCTGTTAGAACTATATAACTCATTGCATTTTTCTTTGGTTGATCTTGGAACACTTTTAAGTGTAGATCCATCTCTTGGATTGTTTTTCTTTCTACATAAATCAAGTCTTTACCCAAAATAGTCATATCAATGTTTCTCTCAATACTATCTTCACTTGAATTGAAAACATGGAGGGGCATTTTTGTGATGGGTTAGCATCTAAAGAGGCCTTAGAAGTTTCTTCGTTTCTTTTTAATATTTTTTTTCCTTGAACTTTAGAGCTATCAAATACTATCAAATTGGCATCTGCCATATGACCTTTGCAGTCAATAGATGTGATCAGTCTCCTTTGCTTCCATGGCAATGAGAGAACATCATTTAGATCAAAATTTGATGTCTTTAGCATTCCAAAAATCCCAATTTTTCCATTTGAATTATCATTATTTACTTTCATCATGATAATTTCCCTTATTTTGTCTCATCACTTTAATTTCTCTTTGTTGTCATGGATTTTGATATGGATGCATGTTGTCATAATGCTGAAAGCCACTTCGTCCTCCTACAATTTTATGATTTTCCCTATTTACTATCTTGGAACCCCTGATATGAAGGTCATTTGTAGCTTGTTTCCATCACAAGTAAGGTTTTGATACTTCCCTTTAACAAATCATAACTAGCATTGAAATTTCTTTCTTTGCATAGGTTTGTAACTTGGTAATAGGCTACTTTCTCATGCAATAGCTCTTCATATTGGTGGATGACATGCTAAGGTTTGATGATACTGATTATGCTAACCTTCTTGGCTGAATTGTAGCATACCCTCATAGTTGTTATTCATATACACTTTTACTATGAGCTTGGCTTCCAAAATGAGACATCTCCTGAATCATGACTGCTTACTTTTCATTTGTAACTTTCCATTTCTTGTATCCAATCATGATCCATGTTGGATCAGTCATGATGACCAAAATCCCTACATGAAAGGTTATGAGAATATCCACTAATGGTATCCTTGCATTAACATTCAATATGCATTTATGATTGTTTTCCTTCCATGAGACCATTGTAATGCTTGCATTGTTTATTATCATCATCAATGGCAATGAATTTCACTTATTGCATTCATTTTCACAAGTACACCTATGAATGAACACTATCAATTCCATTTTCCTCCTAATGCTCTTGCAAATGTGTTTTCCTTTGTAATTGTATCATGGCCTTGACTCAACCATTGTTCTCTTTCTAGTTATGTATAATAAATATGCACTGCCTCCTCATTTTAATTTTATTGGACAACCACATGTCACCTATGTGGGTGACCTAAAAGCTGACCTTCCTATGTGATGTGTGGCTTCCCAATAGGGTTACATTGAGAGGGGCTTGACAACATCTTGAAATTCTTCCTCATTGTTCAAGAGATGGATAATTGAACTTGATGCATCTATGAAGTCACTTACTTCTTTTATAAACATATCATGGATCTTCTTAAGAATATTGAAGGACATATTAGCCAAAGATGTTGCATCTTTTGAATCTGATAATGAAATTTGATCAACTGACCAGTGTGATTCCATATTGATTTAATGCATTGATAATAGATAAATATTTGATCAAGTTTCTCAATTTCCTTTTTCTTTCAAATCATGTTGAGCTTTACCCTTGTGGGAGCCACATTTAACCCACATGTTGTATTTAATCTGAATCGGAACAATAACCAGACTTGTCCTAAATCTACACATGAAGAAAAATGTTATAAAATAATTGCATATATTGGATGTGTTTGATGACTTCATTTTTTTCCAAGACATCCAAGGTTTGCATGCTTATTTTATGCACTTATGGATCAATTTATACATGCATAGGCAAGTGTGTATGCAAGGATTGTGATCTTTCATTGCTTAGATCCTCGCTTTAACACCATTTCTTTTTCAAATGCAGGATCTAGGAGCACTGTGAAGTTGTGGAGGACACAAGTAGCTTAGGGCAACAACAACAATGCAATCAGGAAACCTTGTAACTAGTCACTCTTAGGCAATGAATTGTCTCCATTCTTTCATGCACATTGTTTATTGTTTACTTACTCATGTATAAATTGTTTTCATATTTCCATGGAATAAGTAAAGTTAGTCCCTTGGCTTGTGAGGGACATGTACACTTCAAGATTATCAATAAAAGATTACATTTGTACATATATGATCCTCTTCTCTCATTTGTTGTAATTGCAACATTGGAATGAAAAAATATAATCAATTTCATTTGGAAATCACTCTTCCATGCATATTGAAACTAGTAGATTTTTGGTTTATGTTTTAAATGTTAGAATCAAACAACACAAAAGAATAAACACTAAACCTAATTTCAGCTGAAAGCTGAAAATTAGGTAATAGTAACAATCATATGAACTCATTCACTGGTTGGGAGAAGAATAACCCTTTCCTAAAATATACCACCTTCATGTGCAGTCTCTGAAGAAATTCTAGAAATATTGACATTCCAACATTGATATAGACAAAAATGTAACTGTAGTCAAATGATTTCCCAAAAAGTCATTCCTCATCAAATATTTCATCCTGTTGTCATCCTGTCGGTACTAGATCATACTTTATTAACCAATTTCCACAATCAAGGCTCATCAATCTAGGTATATTTGATTCTGGCATAAAATTATGAGTTCTAAATTCCACTTTGATATTACATTTCCCAAACATTCTTCCCTCTTTTGAAAAGTCATCATCAAAAAGAATTTTTTTTTTTAGCCTCATCACACCTTTCTTTCATCAAGTTATCTTCATGAGAGATAATTACCTGAGGCAAAATAGAAACTAATGCACTCTCACCTTCTGACTATGCATCAGTCTTTAAAATTTCACCTTCCTCTAATATAGGATTAGCAGTTTCCCCAACATTTCCTTGATCGTTACCATTTTCAACCATTGATGCACACAATTCAACCTCAGACATAAATTGATCATCAACTAAATCTATGAAGAGAGGATTATCATATACTTTGAATTCATTAAAACTGAAAAGAGGGTTAGGATGAATTGACTATTTTTCTTCCTCTTGAGAGGTACCATGTGTGAGATCTCCATTTTCTTCCAAATGAAGACTTGTATTCACATCCACCACTTCTTTGAAGGATAAAAATTTGTATTCAAGAATAGGAAAGGAATTTGACACTAGGCCCTTTGAATCAAGCTCAGAAGAGAAGGAATTATCTCCAAAAAGAGGAGATACAATTGGTTCCTTCTTTTGTAGCTCATCATCTTCATCATCACTAGATGAACTGGGATCACTTTCAACCTAAAATGAGGTATATAAACTAAAGAATTTCTCATTTCCATGTTGATTTCGTTCCTCATTAGGTTGTTGCATGCTATCAAAAATTGTAATATTAATGTTTTTTAGTAGTCAGGCGAGGTAATTCTACTTCTTCATGACTTTTAATTTGGAACTTAGAGGATAACTTGCAACTAGCTTTAGGCTTCACACTTGCATCCTGTTTCCATTTTCCCATGGCTATAAAATCATCCTCAACATTTACTTCTTATGTTTGAGCTCTCTCAATCCCCTGACCTTTATTTCTTTTGAGGATCAATTGAACATTAGATTCTAGAGAAAAAATAAACATGTGAAACTAGATCTCCTCACTGGGTCTTTCTAGAATGGGAACTCTTTGAAGAGACCAATTGAAATGGTATATAAAATCCTTCATTTTTTTAGTTTTGTCCTTCATGATCTAAAAGAAAATTTGCAGGATGGTTGCGATGTTGACCAAGGATTTATAGCGTTGGAGAAATTTTGTTTTGAGAACATTCCATCTGATAATTCTTCCATTCTCAAGTCCGCTATACCATTTTGTTACCTTCTCAAACAAACTTTTAATGAAGATTCTTACAAAAACCTCCTCTTCTTGAATTCTGAAAATTCCACTTACTACGGTCATAACTCGGATGTGCTCTTCAGGGTCTTGTTTATTTTCACCAGAAAATTTAGGAAACTGTTTCCAGGAACCATGGGGTAAATCATGGTATTGTGATAAGGAAAGAGGGATGACATGATTGCACCAAAAATTTAAGGCCATGGATGATCAAAGTCACCAAATCACAAGGGAGTAAGGATTAGAAAAGAAATATATTGAGTTAATTTCTTGGTGGTGGATGAATTGGAGGTGGATTTTGATCTAAGAGGATCTATGAACCTTGAAAAATAATTTTTCTCCAATGCTCTAGAAGTCAGTACCATGGCATAATGCTCAGAAGCATGATTCTAATGCTACTCGAATCACAAAAAATGGAGTTCGTACACAAAAGTTATGGCGGGTCAAATTTGTGGTCAAACCATGGCACAGGTCAACACAAGGTGAAAATTTTGACCATTTCACAATCAATCAAAAGTGGTCCCAAATTGAATGGTTCATCGAGATGATTTTGACACATTTTGAATTGCGTCAATTGAAGTCTGTTTGCTCAAGATACAGACACTCAAAGTTGGCAAGAAATATGTGTTGACTTGATGACATCAACAAGTACAACCAAGATGGAAAATGACATGGCACCAACATGGCAAGTGACATGGATTATTCTAACCAATGGTAGATTGAAATGTGTCACTTTTTTGTTGATTGCAGCCCAATATGAGCATGCCATGTGTCAAGGCAATGTTAAGTGAAAAATTCCCATATGGCACACCTCTAGACAACACTGACCGAATAACGTTTGTTAAAATAGTAGTTATGAGGTTTGAACTCTAAACCTCCCACTTCCTATATTCCCTCTTTACCATTGCACCACACATCATAATCTATGTATTAAATGACATGCTCTTTATTTAAAGAATGTAGTCAGCGAAAAAGGTGGAGAAAGAGTTTGAACCCCGACCGGTTGGTTCCTAAAATAATTCTCCACTACCACACCATGTATATGTCAGGTCGTCAACTCTTGTAAAGAAGAGTTAGAAACTAAAATCTCCAAAAATTAAACAAAGAACCCCCTATAGTTAAAATTCAATCTCCTTAAAACTAAATAAGGTTTACAAAAGCCCAATATATGATAAAAATGAAGGGCTTAAAATATATATATTGATATTATAAGGATTTGAAAGGATTAAAAGGTTATTTTTAATGGCAAAGTCAAAATTTAATGTGATTTTTATATAAAAGGAGAAGCTAGGAGAGAATTCATCATCCCATTCTTGGTGTGAATTCTCAAGAATCCAAGTGAGGAGAGAATTTGAGGGAGGAATAGGAGATTTTTGATGTATTAATGCTTTGATTCTATAGTAGAGACTTTAGGAAAAGCTATTTTCTTGGTCTTTGTAAATCAGTCTTGTGGCTTTGAGATATTTTATGTGAGGTGATTTGAGTAAGGAATTTTGTACCATGACTTTGTGGATAGGCTACAAAAGATTGTAAAGTAGTTTCAAAGAGGCTCTTTTTAGATATTGTATTGCATTTAGAGCATTGTTAATAGATTGGTCACTCAGTTGAGATAGACTCAAAGACATAGTCCACTCAGAAAAACTCTATAAGCAATCTTGTGTCCTCTTCTCTCTCTTTGTTTTGTGTTATAATTCTCTCTCTTTATTGTTCCTATTGCTCCATTACTTAATGTCTTTTCAATTAAGCTTCAAGCATTAAGGATTTATTCACCTTTATGAAAATTCACCTTAGCAACATTTGTCATACATCCCTTTTGCATTAGATCAAGTGGTATCATAGCCCAATTTGGCTAGTTTTGCAGAAGTGATTATTAGTCAGCTTGCTAGTTTAATCAGTTTGTTGGTTTGACAGTTTGCTCTTTTTCAGTGTCAATGTACAAGTTGAAAAGTGAACATTTGGAGTTCTGAAGTAGAGATGGCACCAGAGAAAGGAGAATCATCTAGGGTGATGTTTTCTTGATATTCATCCATGGTGGATGATATCTTTTCCATGAAGAGAATGGTTGAAGAGCTCTACTGAGAGCACCAAGACAAGGTTGATAGGCTTTAGGAGCTGGAGGAAGCCAACCAACACATTTAGTCTGAGAATGTTGAGCTCAAAGGTTTTCTTGGAAAGGAAAATAAGGAGAATTAGGAGCTACATGCAAAGTTGTAGAAGCTCATGGAGGAGCAGCATAGGAGGAGTCCTCCTGCATCAGAGAATGTTGGCATGTTTTTTTTCCTTCATTCAAAGGATACTTCCTCATACTCTCCACTCACTCCATATGACTACTTGGATGCATCATTTGTAGCAAATTCCACTACAAAGAGCTTGAATTCAATATTTTTTTGTGGTCATGGGAAGTGGACCAATTATGGCTCAAGTTAGGAGATTGTTTGTTAGTGTGCTTTTTGTCAACATGTGGAGTACCTAAAAATTTTCAATGTTTCTAGTAACCAAAGTGGTTACCTAGAAGAGTCTTCTGCATTAGATCAAGAGGTGGAAAGTGATTAGAAATCTATTTTTGAAGGCTTTGAAAGGCACACCAAGGTCATTGGCATGAAGTTGTTGACCAAGATGGGTTACAACGATAAAGGCCTTGGGATTAGTTAACAAGGCATGATTAATCTTGTAGAGGTTAAGTAAAGACCTCATGATCAAGGATTAGGATATGGAGGGACTAGTGAATCCTCCAAATATTTTAAAAAGGCATATCCTTGGGCACACACTTTAGACTATGGTAGTGGAAGTGAAGTCGATTCTTCTCCAAAGAAGAAAGCGAAGAGGCTGGACAAAGCCCAGAACTATTGCACCCACTATAGGATAAGTGGGCATTGGATCAACAAGTGTTGGAAGCTGCATGTAGAGCTTCGACGCTCACCTAGGCCCATTAAGGGACCTAACCAACAGAAGGTTGTTGAGGAAGAGGTGAAGGTGACACCTAAGGCTACAATCCTTGAGGCAGAGGACCTCAACCAACAAAGGAGAAGCTGACAAAGGAAAGTACTTTTGACCAGCTCCATAAGAGCTGGGAAAACCTATCATCTAAATAATTATATCAATTTTTTTTGTTATTAGCTCATTAATAAATATCTCATTGTGATTATGAGCTAGGTGATACAAGTAGACATGGTTTTTGTAGTAAAATCATTATGCTATTGGGTATGTGTAGGATCATGATGGGCTAAAAAGTGGCGATATGTAAGTGATATGATGGCCCATGTGGCTAATGGATTTTTTTTACCCAAAATTGATGAAATGAAAATAGTTTTTAAAGGAGATTCTCAGATTTCCACCAATATAAATTATGCTTTACTTTGAATTTAATAAATAATTATTATTCATTTTCTATTTGAATTATCACTAAAATCTTGATTGATAGGTTGATTGAAAAAAACCTATAACTTTCTAACAATATCATATTTTTTTAATTTGAAACATGTGTCACATTATATGCTTCACATACCATAGTATTCTTTTAAAAAATATTGAATTTCATGAAGTTTTGATAAAGTTAATGTGGCCATACATACGAGTTTTAATATTTTTTAAAAGTTATAATAAAAAATTCATAATTAATTATTTTCTTCGAAAAATTACAAAAATATGCATCACATCGAGGCATGAGTCCTCTACTTATATCTAAAATATTATAAAAAATAATTATTATTTTATTGTGGTTAGGGTGGTTAGACAGACACCTAGTTATTTTTTCCCTGAAATTTAAGTACTACTGTATTGAAATTTCAAATTTTCACCAAATAGATTTCTTTTAAAAAACCTAGTAGTTTAGAAACTAAATTCAGTTTTCTACAGTTCTATTCTTACATATTTTTGAAATAATATAAATAACTTATTGAAATTTTTACGTCAATTTTCCTAACTCTGATTTTTTTGAATTTTTTGCCACTTAAGGGCCTATTTTTTCCATGATGATGTTGTAGATACCCTATTTGCATGAAGTTGTATTTTCTTGGAATTGATATTTTGAAAGGTTGTTTAAGCCTTATCTTATGTAATTAGAAAAGAAAATACTTGAAGAATTCTTTTTGTAGAATGATAAATTTTTGAAATTGAAGAGTGCTTATTTGATGACAATTCTCAAGGTGAGAAGATTTCCACTGTTCTTGTTTAAGGAAAAGAAGAACTTGATGAAATTTGGTGAAATTTGGATAGATCTAGAATATCACTCCACGTTGGGACTTAGATTTGTAGAGAATGGTTAGGAATTTTCCTATATGTTCTCAGCTTTAAGACTCAGTACAACTTAGTTAGTTAATGAACAAGGCTCCTAAAGGTCTTTTTCTATGGCCTTATTGCTCAGGTGAACATAGACAGAGCTGTATGGTGAAGCTTGTAATGAGCTATTTTGAAGTACAAAGTTGAGGTTGAGGCACAATTTTCATTACTCATACAGTTTACAAATGAGGAGCATCATGATCATGCCTAAGAAATTGGCTAGGCTGGTATGTAGAATGAGAACCAACACCATGAGAAGCACCGAGAGACAGGTTTATCATGCTCGGTTTTCTTCTTTCTTTTTGGTACATGTCAAATTATGTTTTGAACTACGTCCTTTGAAGTCCTAATGTGGTTGAAATGTAAGACCCCGAGAGGGAAGGTGTGGCCATAGGTATGCTCATGCTGCAATGCATTGCTGAAGTGTAAGACGCTAGCAAGCAGATGTGGCAATGTATGATTTCTTGATATTATCGAAGTGTAAGACCCCTAGAGGGAAGATGGGATAGTATCAAGGCATAGCTGAAGTGTAAGACCTGTGGAGGGAAAATGTAAGTTCTGAAGCATGGTGGAACTAGGACCGGAATCAAAATTAGTTGTTGAAGGTGGAGCCAATAGAAGCATTACAATGAAGATTTGAAGGTGACAACAAATTTGATCTAAGCTACTCAGGGAGTCAAAGGCTCTACAAGACAACTTTTGGAGGACCAAAAGCTCTTCAGTGGGGAGGTTTGATCCAAGAGGATCTATGAACCTTGAAAAATAAATTGTTTCAAATGCTCAGGAAATCAACACCATGGTGTAATGCTTGGAAGCATTATTCTAACGCTACTTGAATCACATAAAATGGAGTTAGTACACAAAAGTTATGGCTAGTCAAATTTTTGGTCAAACAAGGGCACAACTCGACACAAGGTGAAAATTTTGACCATTTCACAATAAAAAAAAAGTGGTCCCAAGTTGAAGGGCTTGTTGAGACAATTCTGACACATTTTGAATCACATCAATCAAGATATAGACAGTCAAAGTTGGCGAGAAATATGCATTAACTTGATGATGTCAACAAGTACAATCAGCATGGACATTGGCATGGTGCCAACATGGCAAGTGACATGGCTTATTAGAACCAATGATAGATTGACACATGTTACTTTGTTGCTAATTCTGGCCCAATCCGAGCATGCCACATGTCAAGGAAAGGTCAAGTGAAAAATTGGCACATGGAACACCTCTAGACAACACTGACCAGATAGTGTTTGTTAAAATAGTGGTTATCAGGTTTGAACTTTAAACCTCCCACATCCTATATTCCCTTTTTACCATTGTGCCACACATCATAAGCTATGTATTAGATGGAATGCTCTTTATTTAAAGAATTTAGTCTACAAAAAAGGTGGAAAAAGAGTTTGAACCCCCGACTGGTTGGTTCCTAAAATTATACTCCACCACCACACCATGTGTGGTATCAAGTATATGTTGGGTCGCAAACTCATTTAAAGAAGAGTTAGAAACTAAAATCTCCAAAATTAAAAAAAGAACCCCCTATAATTAAAATTTAATCTCCTTGAAACTAAATAAGGTTTACGAAAGCCTGATATATGATAAAAATGAAGGGCTTAAAAAAAAAAAAAATATATATATATATATATATTGATATTACAAGGATTTGAAAGAATTAAAAGGGTATTTTTAATGGTAAAGGGGAGATTTAATGTGATTTTTATATGTAAATTGGGGGAATTGTTAAATATTTTTGTTGTTATTGGGAGATAGGCCTAATTTTGTAAATCATATGGTTATCTACCATATTGAGTAAACTACAATTATAAAAGAAGAAGCTAGGAGAGCATTCATCATCCCATTCTTGGTGTGAATTCTTAAGAATCCAAATGAGGAGAGAATTTGAGGGAGGAATAGGAGATTTTTAATGTATTAATGCTCTGATTCTGTAGCAGATCCTTTAGGAAAAGTCTTTTTCTTTCTCTTTGTAAATTAGTCTTGTGGCTTTAAGAGCTTTTATGCAAGGTGATTTGAGTAAGGAATTTTGTACCATAACTTTTTGGACAGGCCACAAAAGATAGTAAAGAAATTTCCAAGAGGCTCTTTTTAGAGATTGTACTGCATTTGGAGCATTGTTAATAGATTGGTCACTCAGTTGAGATAGACCTGGAGATGTAGTCCACTCATATGAACTCCATAATAAATCTTGTGTCCTCTCCTCTCTCTTTGTTATGTGTTATAATTCTCTCTCTTTATTGTTACTCTTGCTCCATTATTGAATGCCTTTTTAGTTAAGTTTAAGGCATTAAGGATTTGTTCACCTTTATGCACATTCACTTTGGCAACATTTTTCATAGATCCCTTCTACATCAGATCAAATTTCCAAGTTGATGGAGGGGTGGGTCCTGAGGATGTTGGAACAAATGATTAGTTTGATGATTAGGATGATGACGAGGGTTGTCGTAGTACACAAATATCAACCTCAGAGGGTGTTCAACCACAAGTGCAGGTGGGTGCTGGGCCATCTCTTTCTCTTCTTCCAAGGAAAAATTTGTTTGCACATAATATGATGCATTCCTCCTCAATCTCCAGGTGAGCATATTTAACTATGAAATGATGTTCATCTCTTCTTGTTCTGCCCCAACCCAATCTAAATCTGGTTGTAAAATAGGAAACACATCATTATGAGGAAGTACCATTTTTTTGCATGAGGCGATGAATGTTGTTAGATTTTTTTATATATTCAATTTCTTTCCCAGCAGAGTCACCAAAAATATGTTAGCGAATGAAATGTCCTAGGATAAATACTCCTAAAAATAAATGACTCTCAGCCCAATTTTAGCACCAATAAAAATCTACTAATAGCTCTTAGAAGACCACAATTGCATTTGTGGCTTTTCTCTGAATTTTGTTGAGGTACAACTCCTTCACAAGATTTTCAATGAATTTATCTATGCTAAATGAACATGGGTATACTTTTGACTAGAAAGCAGGAAATGCAACAAACACTAGTTCATAAATACGAAACTAATGTGGAAAGCAAAAATCACAACCATAAATAATCAACACAAAGATTGAAAAACCTATGATTGTTATATCAAATAAATGAGATCATACTGTAATAAATGGACACCATAAAGCTTATCTCACAATGAAGGAATAACTATATTGCATGCATAACACAAAGATTGGTGTACTAAGCATCACATTAAATTCATAACACAAAGATCATGAACTATTACAGTATGAAATAAAATACTAAATCCCTCTCAATAACACCACCGTGTGTATATCCAAAGAACCCCCATATTTCTCTCCATTTTCAAATATATAGTGAACCAACCCCATGGTCGCTAAAGTCATTACTAAATTTGGTGATCTTCTTGTTTCCTCCTGTATTCTTGAATACCACTTAAGATCAATTGGAATAATTAACCTAGAAAATGAAAGAGCATCAGGCAAGAAAACTTATCTTTATCCCACCAATAGTTGCCAAATGACCTTTCAAACAATTGAATAATTAATGTAGCATCAAAGAGACACCATAAAATTGCATGTGTATACTTCCTGATTAGAAATGTAATTTAAAATCATTTAAAATCATCTATCAATTTGAACTGGGTTTCCATCTCATTGAAACTTAGGGAAAAGAGCCAATGTCCAACTAGTCTTCTATAAATTTAGTTAGTGTTACCACTCTTTATCATTTAGTAGCATCTAACATGGAGAGCTCTTAGAGTGATGGTAATTTTGCAAAATATTTCATTATCTTGGAGGAGATTGAGTGCAACCCACTATTTAGACATATGTTGGATTAGTTGAAGGTCTTTATGATACAAAGCAAAGTGGAAGAAGAGGTGCTTCACAACATGCTAGGTGAATCATTCCTAAGCCAAGCTCATGTACACAACAACACCATGATGGAGTGTTTCATATACATGGTCATCAGGAATTCTGGTCATTGTGACTAGGGTGTAAGAGCATTGGAACACCTGGTGAGGCCTAAATTCCATCATTGTGTCAACATAGCTATCACTAGGCTCAATCACTATCCTTGGAGCAGAATGATAACTGATTGCATTTGTATAGTTTTGACTTTTTAGAATGAGACTATGGAGGAAGTGGTTGCTCTTTTACGTGTGGCAAATGTGAGGAATGATATAGGAATCTTCGCATAATTCTTGTAGTCACATTAGAGCCTATTGTCACCTCTTCAAGTTGAATGCCTCCAGACTGTGGTTGAGGACATCTGAGTCCTGATTTTTTCCTTGTGTTCCTAAACAAAAATGTCTCCTTTTTGTCTTTTTTTTCTTATATGAACCTTTTTTGTAGTTGAATCAAACAATTTTGCAGTGCCAATGCAATGTAAAAATGTACATATATATAAATAAAATATTACTTTTGATATCATTGAGCTCTTGTGTGCATGGATTTATTTGCTTATGTTCATATCATATCTAAAAAATTTAGTTTCTTTTTCTGCATGATGCACTGGTTATGTGAATTAAACTCACTGTGACTCCATCAATCATTGAAAATCTTATGGGTGGAGAAATGGGTAGTTCACATAACTTAACAAAACACCACTTAAGTTCCAAATTTAATGCCTCGCCGTGAACCCTAGAGGAAAAACTTAAACTATGAAAATATAGACATTTTTTTTCTAAGAATTCATTGTTGCATATTGGAATGTAACATCACATAAATTATCTTCCAAACTCCCTTAGGGTGCATAACTGCATTACTTTTTTTTCCTTCCTTTATTCAACTTACAAATCAAAATAACTAATTAAAAATTAAATGCTAACATCATTAAAAAGTAATTAACTCAATTATGTAAGAACATAAGAGGTACGTGAAACATCCATCATATAACATAAAATAATAATCAATCTCTCTCTCATTTCAATTAACAATTACAATGTCACTTATTACAATCTTTCTTACATTAAATAGATACATCTATACAGTTCACATATACATTTTCACAATGATACTTCTTTGTATCAAGCAAGGAATTCTTTACAATGATACAAGATACAAAATTAAGTTACAATACATTCAAAGTACAAAGATCAATCCCCAAGAATAGACACAATGTTGAAGACAGTACTGAATCACCACATCACGAACATAAGGGGAGCCCAATTGAGAACATTGTACGTTCCACCTTACCATGTGAATCCAGAGATTTAGCCCCCATGCTAGGAGGCAACAATGGATCCCACCAACACTGATAGTCAAGAAGATCAAACTCACAAGGCTGACAAATAAACAATAAACAAGTACAAACAACATTAATCAATAGAACACCGCTTCCATAGGAATACCAAACCAAGGAGAAACAACATCACGAGGATACTCAATTGTCGTAGGAGTATCACACATAATTTTCTATAGGTTACCCTAGTGTAACCTTCCTAAGCTACCAGACCCCCATCCTGGGTTACCCTAGTTGCCTCAACTGGCCAATGGACCCCCTTACAAACTATGCTTCTCATCTCACCTCAAGCCTAAACAAGCGCTTGAGCTATGAGAGAGGTTTCCTTTATCTTATTATTGTGAGAAATAAATTTCCCCCCTAATTATATTTAATTTATAACTTGATTAAACTCTTAGTGTGCTACCCTAGTGCCCCTTTGTGTGTTAGGCCCCCACTGAGAGCCACTCCCCTATTGACAACTCAAAACCAATAAAATCAATAACATATCCATTTGCATAACCTCATAACACATAACAAGATCACATGGTGAGGCATAATCCTTCTTGGTTAGTAATTAAAAAGAAAAAAACATAGGGCTAGGAACATGGTGCAAGGCTAAAGTCCAAAATAAATTCACTTAATTCAATACAACCAACTCAAGGATTATCAAAAACTCCATCAAGAAAAAAACCTTCCCCAACCTCTGGAAGACTCCCAATAGTCACTTACCTAGAGGCTTACATATTTATACAACACCTTCGTTCATTACGAAAACAAAAGGGCCATACACTTAGCATTGCATAACCTAGTCAATCAATAAAATAAAAGTGGTTCAAGGGACCATATTGTGACTCTCAATAGTCATTTGTATTTAACCATTTTAGTTAGCTACAAAATCATGAGAAACCATAATGTTATCACCATACAAGTTTTTCCCGATCCAAGATATGAATTATAGACTAAACAAATCTAATGTTGTATCTCTATTCATTTATTTATCACCAAACGTCTAACTACAAGACAATAATACCCTCCTTTAATATACATGAATACATCCAAAATTCATATCACAACATACACATATTCTATGAAAATATATAGTAGCTTCATCTTACACTAGATATACATATTTTTATTTATCTATTTGCTTACTAATGTAATTTTAAAAACAAGGCCTAGTTAGAATATCAGATTCAAGATTTTTCTTCTTATACTTTTTTGTTTATAATGAATATATATGAATACACTTACTCCCACACGCATGTATATAAATATATTGATATGCCTATCATATATGTTATATATATATATTTTACAAATGCACAGTTAGGAAGTATACCTCCATCAAATATTTCTTATATAAAATTGAAGATGCAAATGATAGCACCTATGTGTATACTTAATGGACTGGATATAACATGAATCTACTGGGTGCTTATCTATATATCTACTGAAGGCGTCAAAACTAAGGAATATTTCAATAAATGCAAAAGACCATACTCGAGAATGCATTTAGAAAGATTAAACTGGTTCGTTGTTCATGAAACTAAATTATAGTTGAACAATATTAGTCGAGAAGCAGAGAAGCTTAAAGCTAGCTGATAACTACTAGATCCAACTAAGAACTTGAGTATTTATGAGCAAAGCGATGGAATAACTAGTTAAATAGATTGATTGATTAATGACAGCCACTATCACAAGTGTTAAGACAGATTGCCAATGAATTAGGGAGATTATTTAAACCTCTACAATAATTATATTTTCAAGTGTTGCAACTATGATCGATTGACAATGAAATCTAAGGGATTATTTATTTATTCATACGCCCTACCACGTTCAAGTACTGTCATTGTGATAGACTACAAAAGGATTCAGAGAGCTATTTATACATCTACAACATTCTAATTTTGAGTGTTGTAGTTGTGATAAATTTTCAATAGAGTCAAGGAGATAAATTATATCTTTAAATTTCTTGATATGATCATGTGTCGTCGCTAAGAAAGATTGACAATGGAATCATGAAGGCTATTTAAATCTATACAACATTCAATTTTCAAGCGTTGCAAGTGTGAAAAGGAATTAGAAAGACATTCTAAAGCTTTATAGCCTTTTATGTTCAAGTGTGGCATAAAAGAGAGGTTCCAAAAGATGCAGGGAGGTTATTTAAATCTATACAGTCTACCATGTTCAAGAGTTGTCAACGCAGAAAGTTGTGAATGGAATCACGAAGATATTTAAATGTCGACTCTGTCTAAATTTTTGAATGCACAAAAATCACATAGAGGCGTTGCTCTGTTTCCCCAAATCACAAATAGGGAATACAAATTTAGAATAAACAAACAAAACTAGGAGACATGAAAGCTTGTTTTCTATTCTTTAAGCTAGAAATGAACAATACAAGAAAGATTAAGCATAAACTATTGAAAGATAACTCTAAGCTACAAGCTTCAATCTGCTGGGAGAAATCAACTGCTCAACCAAAAATAGATAACTTCAAGAGCTACTAGGAGCTCACTGGCATGAGCTATGCAAAGCTCTTCAGGAGAAATATCTACTCTCACACAATAAACAAATAGTTGATGTTGTTCAGGAGCTTTCAAAATCTCACATAGAAAACATTATTTGAATCACATAGAGAACAAAAAAATTCCCTTTAGACTATTGTTGCTCAAGAATTCAACTTCTCCAGATTTGCAACTAACAGAATAATCTACCTTCAATTCTTTTTTTTCTTCAACATAAATTCCTTCTCAAATTCAAAATTACCTACCAGCATTGAATTGGAATTCAAAAATTCCTAAATTCATTAATTCTTTCTATAGTCTTTAGGTGCACGTCAGGAGCAAGTGGGGAAGGAAATCCCCAAAATAGTCTTTCAGTTCCAAGCATCAAATGCCCCTAATAGGTAGGTGGCAATAGGAAGAGTCCTAGGAGAATTTAATTTTCCAACACTCCCCCTTGATCCTGAGCTGACAAAACAAGATCAATCTAGATCCAAATCAACAACACCCAATTTGGTTCGCAGGTGCTCAAAACTGTCCTTGCTCAAAGGCTTGGTGAATATGTCTGCTAGCTGCTGCTCAGACCTACAAAATTCCATTTTAATTTCACCATTCTCAACCAATTCTTTGATAAAATGATACTTTATTTCAATGTCCTTTCTTCTTCCATGAAACACAATATTTTTCGTCAAAGCTATCGATGAAACATTGTCACAGAAAATTATTGTTCCATCTTCTTGTTCTTCTCTTAAATATGTTGAGATTCTTCTCAGCCAAATATCTTGGCATGCTATTGCATTTGTTGCTATATACTTAGCCTCAGTTGCAGATAGGGAAAATATGGGTTGTTTCTTGGAAGGTCATGAAATGAATCCCAAACGCAAATGAAACACATAGCCTAATGTGTTGTTCCTATCATCCAAACTTCCTCCCTAATTATTGTCTATGTATCCAACCAGCCCAAAACATTTGTTTTTGTGTACAAAATGCAATATCCTTTAGTTCCATTCACATACCTCAGGATTCTTTTACCTACTTTCCAATGGGTGTCTCGTGGAGTCTCCATAAACTTGGAAATAAGACTCACACTATGCATTAAATCAGGCCTAGTTGCAGTTAAATACATTAAGCTTCTAACCAAACTCTTAAATAGGGTCAGATCCAAATTGTTGTTGCAATCTTCCTTACTCAACTTGAGACCTATGGCTGATGGAGTGGGGGAAGGCTTGATTTCAATCATCTTAAATCTCTTCAAGATCTAATTTGCATATTTTTTTTGAGAGATAAATATACCATCATGCATTTTTTTTACTTCTATGCCTAGAAAATATCTCAAGAGACCTAAATTTATCATTTCAAACTCTCTTTTCATGGCCTTTTTAAAATCAGCAATGAGGAAATAATCATCCCTAGTAAAAACTAAATCATCAACATACAAGACAAAAATCAAAACCTTACCATTTGCTACCTTGATGTAAAGAGTGGGCTCACCATTGCTTTTGCTAAAGCCATTGCTCATTAGATATGAGTCAATCCTATTGTACCATGCCCATGGAGCTTGCTTTAGCCCATAAAGAGCTTTCTTTAGCCTATACACCTTGTGTTCATGACCTGAAACTTCATATCCAAATGGCTGCTCCACATAAAACTTTTCTTTCAACACTCTATTAAGGAAGGAGGACTTCACATCCATTTGAAATACCTTCCACATGTGTTGGGTTGTGATTTCTATGACTACCTACATGGTTTCCATCCTTGCAATAGGTGAAAATGTCTCATTGTAATCTCTCCCAAACTACTATTTGTACCCCTTGACAACTAATCTTCCCTTATGTTGGTCTATCCTTCCTTCGACATTGCACTTGGTCTTGTAGACACATTTCACCCCAATAACTTGTTTGTTGGGAGGAAAATAGGTTAAATCCCATGTGTTGTTCCTCTCTATTGCATATATCTCCTCATCCATGGCCTTACACCATTTCTCCTCTTTCACAGCTTCTTAGATCACCATGAGAAAATAATGGAAAATTCACACTCTCATCAAAATCTCCATCATACCTTTCAATCTGGTAAATTTCCCTAAGATTCTTGGTATTCTTTAGCATTAGGGAGCTGAGAGGTGGTTTTGAACTTTCACTACTACTACTTCTTTTCCGAGCAAGCAAGTTCAAGAGTTGTCAAGAGCTTTCAGGAGGTCTCAGGAGCTCTTCAAGAGTTGATCTTCTAGAGCTTTCAAGAGTCAATCTTCTAGGTATCTCTAACTGCTTTCCTTTTTGTCTACTCACTTTAGGATCTCATCCAGAGCTTACTGCAGCTGAATATTTGGCTATCTGTGACAATCTTCCTAACTGTCTACCAACTTTAGGAGCTCTGGTGGGCCTCTCAAGATCTCAACTGGTACCTTCAGGAGCCAATCCTCTAGCTAACTGTGACAGTCTTCCTGACTATCTTGTTGATTGTCTTCCAACTTCAAGAACCATCAGGAGCCTTCAAGAGCTTTTAGGAGCTCTCAAGAGCTCTTCAAGAACTTGACTAACACTTTCAGGAGCATCTACAAACTAGTCTTGTTGAACTTCATGTTTAGTTTCTACTTCTTCAAGAGTTGTCAAGAGCAATTCTGAGCTGTTAGAAACTACCACTCCATCCCATGACCTGTCTTCAAGGAACTCCACATCCCTACTAATCGCTATCATTTTGGTGACCAGATTGTATAGCCGATAGGCCTTGGACTCTTCACTATAACCCATGAAAATGCATTTTTCACTCTGTCATCCAATTTATACCTTTTTCTTCTGGCACATGTGCATATGCTACACACCCGAACACTCTCAAGTGCTCAACTATCCACCTGCGTCTTGTCCATACCTCTTGAGGTATTTTGTCACGAACCACCTTTGATGGAATTTTATTAATTAGATAAACAGTTGTTGCTACAACCTCTCCCCAATATTCATTCTGGAGTCCTTTTTCTTTCATCATGCTCCTTTCCATCTCCACGATGGTCTGATTATTTCTTTCAACCACTTCATTTTGCTACGGAGTATAACCAGTTGTTAGCTCCTTCTTTATGCCATTTTTCTTACAAAAATTCACAAAAAAACTAGAGGTATACTCTCCTCCATGATCTAACCTTAGAACGTTGATAAAATGTCCACTCTCCTTTTTAGCCTAGGCCTTAAATAGAAAAAAATATCAAATTCTTTAGATTTATGTTGCAAAAAATAGACCCATGTCTTACAATTGTAATCATTAATGAAGGTAATAAAAAAAATTCTTTTACCAACAAATTTTTTTTGCAAAGGGCCTACCAAATCTTTGTGCACCAGCTCCAATGGTTCTCTTTCCCTTGTAGATTTTTCTAATTGAAAGGGTTTCCTATGTTGCTTTCCCAAAATGCAAGCCTCACATCTAACATTAGGCTCTACTATTCTTGGAAAACCATCAATTATTTTTTTCTTGGACAAAAGACTCAAACTAACATAGCCTAAATGTCCATACATAAGATACCATAGCTTGGAGGGATCTTGAGTGGTACTCTTGAGCACTACATGATGTACTACTATACATTTTCCATTCTTGAGAGGTGCAACAACAGACTGCGATGAGAAACACGTCTCAATCTTCAAAGGAGACATCTGGTTCTTTGTCATTTGGACTACTACAAACACCTTCATCCTCTCATTATTGTCATAAATGATGCATTGAACCTTGTCCATCAACACTTTGTATCCATTTTGGATCAGCTAACCAACACTCATCAGGTTATGCTTTAACCTAGGAGCAAGAAATATATTTTTTATCTCCTTCTTCTCACCTTGCTTGTTGCAAATCATAATAGATCCTCTCCCAACAACTAGAACTACTCCATTGTTCCCCATTCTTATTTCAAACTTTACATTTTTATCAATGAAAGAAAACAAGCTTTCATTACCACTCATGCAGTTGTTGCAACCACTATCCAAATACCAGACTTCAGGGCTGCCTTCTTCATCAATGTTGCACATGATGAAAGTTGTGGACTAGTTTCCTTCAGCCACATTTGCATTTTGTTTTGACTGATCACGCTACTTTGTCCAACATTGATCTGTAATTAGAGTTTATAAAATTAACATGTAAATTAAATCTAATTATAGTAATTTCCCAATCTAATATAGAATTGTGTGATTATGCTTTTCAACCGTTGAAATTACAATAAGGTACACTTTGAAATCAATTATTGAAAAATAAACTAAATTGAACTAGAGAGAAATTGAGATAGAAGAGAGAAGAATGAGATAGAGAAATATAAGGATCACAACACACAGACTGATAACAGAGTTCGCTCAATGTGAGCTACACCTTTGGGTCCGCTTCTCAATGTTGGGACTGCTTTATTGATATCACCAAGCAAAATTATTCTTTGTTACAATACCCAAGCTCTAAAACATGCATACAATTTCTCACAATCTCCTCTCAACACTTGAAGACACTCAAAAGGCCTTCGTCCTTACAATATTCTCCTCCAAAGAATTATTTCTCCCAAAATGAACTTCCCCCAATAATTTCTCTTCAAGAAAATTATACTCCTTACAAGAAAATAAGACCCCCTTTTATACAAATTTATTTTCTAATATGGCTTTAACCATATTATTTTGCAAATATTGCATATCTCCCATTTACAAGTAAAAATTCCAACCAATTCCCCCTAATTACATAAAAATATCCAAAATATTTCAAAATTCGTTCAAGTAATCCTAACCCTTTAAAAAAAAAATAGCTCTTATAGTTTGAGCCTTACAAGATAACCCTTGAAATATTCTACACCCCCCTTCTAAATCATAAAAATATGTAACCAATTATTTTAAGCTCCTTAAAATATCATAATTCGTTGAAATATGAGAAAGGTGGTTAAAGGGGTTAATTTGTTGAAATATAAGTTTACGAGTTTTATTTTTCTCCTTGTTTTATGGGGAAGGCAAGAGGATTTTAAGGGATAAAATCCCACCAAATCCTCCTTTCTTCTTTTAATTTTTAAACCATATGTGTTTTTTTTAACAATAAGGTTTAATCAATATGTATGCCACCTTTTTCCAATAATGGCCTGTCATGTCAAGAGGTGAGATGATGCCAAGTGTCAATGGTTGATTGGTCATTGTGTTGACTGGACTGATGATGAGGCGTTGACTAGTCAATGTATGTTGCCAACTTTGACCACTTGTATCTTGTGCAAATGGACTTCATTTTCAAAGAAATGAGTTGTGTCAAAAATATCTCGATGAACTCTTCGCAACGACACCCCATTTGACCACCTTTGATGACTTTAAATTTTTTCCCTTTTTCTGAGCCCTCTAATTTTCCAATTGACTAGAACATTGACTGCTCACAACTTTTGCATATGGACTCCTTTTGAGCCCATTCGAGTTGCATTGAGTTTGTGTTAGGAAGCTCTACATAATGATGCCAGTTCTAAGGTATTTTGAGACTATGAAAATATTAGGTTCTTCTAGATCCTCTTCGATCATTCCTCCCAATTGAGAAGCTTTTGGACCTCAAAAAGGTCTATTTATGTACAAATTGAGCTAGGGAAATGTTGCCCCACTTTCCCAATATCATTTATCCTTCCTTTCTAGAACCTATACATCTAACTCATCATAAAAACAATCAAAACTGCACTAATATTGTTACGTACATTAACCATATACACATCAACATTTAGTGTCATTGCTACCAACCATACACTACTGAAAAGTAGAAGGTTGAATAACAAAACTGAACTTTCCTGGACGAGAAAAAGAATGTACCAACATCAAACTTATCTTTCATAAATGGAACAACCTTAGAATCAGATATATTTTTATGCAATGACACTTCTTGTGGTACAGACATAAGTGCCAAATTATTGCTTACATTAACTACCCTTTTCAAATCTCTCGTTGTCACAAAAGACTTATCAGTCTTAATTCGATGAGAATACACAATGTATTCAATTCCTTACTTAAACAAGTGATACTGATTATGTCCCCTATAGAAGATTGTTTTTCTATCATATAAGTATAGGCTACCCAACACAATTCCATAGATATCAAGTGGAACCACATCAAATTCAACCTCATCTATAAACTTAGATGTTATTGCAAATATTAAATTGCATTGCTTAGTTACTCACAATCTGTTATCATTGCACACCCAACCTAATGGATAAGGTTTCTTATGTGGATTTTTTTTAATCCCAACTATTTAACAACTTCTTATGAAATTAGATTAACTTCAGACCCACTATCTATCAGTGTATCAATCTTAGTGTTCTTAAAAATTACCCTTATATGAAACAATTCACATCTTTTTCTATCTTCAGGAACAACATGACTTGTAGAAGTAGAAGCACATGAAACATCAATGGAAAAATCATTACCAACAAAGCTTTACCTTTCAAACCCACAACTGCAATATTTATTCATCATCAAAATTTGATCCAAGATCTTGAACGACAACTGCGGCATTTTTCTTTCCTTTAGACTCTTTAAACCACTTGGGTTTCAACTCTGTGGGTAGTTTCCAACACTTCACATCTATGTTCCCTTTCTTCTGACAATGTGAACAAGTAGGCTTTTCACTTTCCTCTTTCTTCACAATAGTTTTTTTCCTCTCCTTACCCTTCTTATTTTCCTCAGTTGGAGGAAAAAATTCCTTCTTTGAATTGAAACTTATGTTCCTTTCACCTACTTCAATATGGGTTCCTTGTACACACACTTGATCAAAGTTAGATGGATTAAACATTAGGATTGTATGTTTCAAATGTGAATGAAAACCACCTATATATTTTAATAAATTTTCTTGTGTATAAAGAGGAATGCCAAGAGTAAGTTCTTTCTTCCTAAACAACTATGTATACTCTTGCACCGTTTGTCCTTTACCTTGTCTCATATTTTTCCAATCCATAACAACTTGTTTCATATAACCCAAATGATAAAACTATTTCTTTAAAGCAGAAGTAAATTCATACCAAGATGAAATAATTTTACCATACGTAACAAGATCATATTGAATATTACTCTCCCACCAAACCAATCTAGTTCCTCCCATTCTAAGAGTAGCTAGCTAGATTTTGGAAGAATCATCCAAGATCTGTTGAACCCCGCAATACACTTCGATCTGCTTAAGCCATTTATCCAATTTTTTTGCATCCAATTCACCGTTATACATAAGAAACTCAAATTTAACATCTAGTTTTAACAAAGGTGTATTAACTTGCACAGGTTGTTTCTTCTTAGAAGAGTTAGACGAAGAAGAAGAAGAGGTTGAAGAAGAATATGGGGATGGAGGCTCAAGAGGGTCACTACCACCTCCTACTCCTTTACCATTATCATCTTTTGAAGAGGATTCAACTTCCCTCTTCTTTCTATCATTTTCTTCCTTTCTCTTCTTTTGTTCTTGCCTCACTTGGAAAAGAACTTCCACCATTGACTTCATCTCGAGAAAAGCTTTCTAGAAATCTTTCTCATCAAGCTTTGTAGAACTTTGTTTAGCTGCCATCTTTGATTGTGGAAAATTTCTTTATTTTCCAATCTTTAGATTGAAATTGGTAAGTGCACCTTCTCCTTGCCTCAATTTCAACTTGGTTAACATTCGCCACTTGCAATTTTCCTGTTAAACTACTCTGATACCAATTTGATTTGTAATTAAAGTTTACAAAAATAACTTGTAAATTAAATCTACTTACAGTAATTTCCTAATCTAATATAAAATTGTGTGATTATGCTTTTTAACTGTTGAAATTACAATAAGGTACACTTTAAAATCAATTATTGAAAAATAAACTAAATTGAACTAGAGAGAAATTGAGATAGAAGAGAGAAGAATGGGACAGAGAAATAGAAGGATCACAACACACAAATTGATAATGGAGTTCATCCAATGTGGACTAGTCTCCAGGTCTGCTTCTCAATGTTGAGACCGCTTTATTAATTTTTCCAAGAAATGATATTGCCTTGTTACAATTTCCAAGCTTCAAAAACCTACATCAAATTCCTCACAATCTCTCTCACTTTACAATTTTTGGTGTATAATAACACTTTGTAATTTTTCTCCTCAAAAATTCTCACACTGGAATTATTTCTCCAAGTAGACTTGACCAATGAGCAACATTCTAGGTTCTTCAGGATCCTCCTAGATCAAGCATTCACTTGCATAATACCCAAACTTATGACAGTAGTAGCATTCAACATTACTCGTTTCATTCTTTAGGTGCAAACTGTTGTTCTTCTTGCCTCTTTGGGAGCTGGTTTGAGAGTTGCTCACTCCCTCTTGGATGTTTTCTCATGCCGAGCTATCTTCTCTAGCATTACCACATCCAGATCTCCCTCTACCACATTTGGAGTTGTTTCTATCTCCCCCCCTTCCTCTTACATTTGACTGAGCCTTAAAAGCTTGCTCTTGGGAGGAACTTGCAGACCTATTTAGGTTTTTCTCATGGGTTTGCAAAGAACCCATCAGCTCATCAGCAAAAAATGTTGTGAGATCATTTTCCTCTTCAATGGAAATCACCACTACATCAAAATTCATGGGTAAGCTCCTGAGAACTTTCTCCACAATCGTCTGATCATCAATGATCTCAACATTCACTCTCAACTAGTTTATCAAACCAAAGAGTCTTGTGTGGAAAAATGAGATGGACTCACTGTCCTTCATTTGAAGAGTCTCAAACTCTCTTCAAAGCATCTGAAACTTCACCAATATGACCTTGTTAGTCCCTTTGTAATAGGTTTGGAGGATTTACCAAGCTTCCTTTGCATAGTTAGTTGCTTCTATTCTAGGAAAAATGGCCTCTGTCAAGGCTGCTTCTATCAAACTCAATTCCTTAGCATCATTCCTCCTTAACTCATTCAACTAGGTCTTTTGGTTGTTTGTGAGGACAACATATGTTGCTGGTTCAGTTACATCATTGAATCCATTGACCACAAATTCCCACAAATCATTGGCAACCATAATGGTCTTCATCTTCTTCACCCAGACATCATAGTTTTGTCCATTAAAGCATGGTGGCTACTACCAGCTCTTCCCTTTATCTCTAGCCATGTCTCCTACACAAGAAAAAAATCAATACCCAAAAAAAAAGTGCCCTAACTCACTAGGAAATGGGGCCTATGGATCTAATACCATGTCTGAATTTTTGAATGCATAGAAATCACACAAATTTGTTGTTTTGTTTCCCCAAATCACAAACAGGGAATACAAATGTGGAATAAACAAAAAAAACTAGGAGACATGCAAGCTTGTTTTCTAAAAATTAAGTTGGAAATGAACAATACAGAAAAGATTAAACATAAACTACTGAAATCTAACTCTAAGCTACAAACTTCAATCTGTTGGGAGCAATCATCTTCTCAACCAAAAATAGATAACTTTAGGAGCTACTAGAAGCTCACTGGCATGAGCTACGTAGAGCTCTTCAGGAGCAATCTTTTCTCACACAAAAAAAACAAACAGTTGCTACTGTTCAGAAGATATTAGAAGTTCACACAGAAAACATTCTCTAAATCACATAGAGAACAAAGAACATTCCCCTAAGACTGTTACTACTTGGGAATTCAACTTCTCCAAATTTACAACTAATAGAATAATCTACCTTCAATTCTTTTTTGTCTTCAACAGACATTCCCTCTCAAATTCAAAATTACCTACCAGCATTGAATTGGAATTCAAAAGTTACTAACTTCATTAGTTCTTTAAGTAGTCTTTAGGTGCACATTAGGAGCAAGTGGGGAAAGCAATCCCCAAAACAATCTTTCAGCTGTAGGAATTGAATGCCCCTGACAGATAGGTGGCAATGGGAAGAGGCTCAGGAGCATTTAATTTTCCAACACACTCCATTCTATGTGTCCAATGTTGCATGGTGCTAGGTCGCTAGCGGAATCAAGAAGGTTAATTAGACCATGACAATATTTGAGTTTCAAAGGATACAATTGCGATAGAAACAAGGAGGTTATATAAAACTTTAAACTTCCTGCTATGTTTGAGAACTCTTTCTCTGATGGATATTATTTATTCCGCAAACCAAATAATAAAATTCCATAACAATTAAGACTTGAATTCAATTATTCAACAAATTCATGTTTTATCCAATGTAATAGAAGGATTCAAATGACATGCATAAGTAATGGAAAAAAAACTATAACTACAAAAAGGAATAGTTTCACTTCATGGATGAGTGACTCGTATTATTGATGAATGGAATACAATGCTTGTTGCAATGAGGAAGAGAAATTAAAATGGTAAATCCTTGGAATCTACAATTAAAAGTAAGGTTTCGGTCCCATAAATTCACACCCAAATGATCGAAAAGTTAAGGGTAGTAACATGATCATAGGATAGTGTGGATTTTATGCAGGAAACTAAGCTCGCTTTGCCATAATGCAACAAATTCAGACTTTTAAATTCCTTGAATAAATTTTGACTAGGGTAGTAAAGGTCTAAACTCAACAATTCAAACAACATCCTTCCTACCTATGCATGACAATTACTCGCATGATAGAAAGACATTGATAGAAAGACATGCATTAAGGGAATAAATACAAACCTATATCATTCTTCCTACTAAGCAATTTTCATAAGTATTCTACGAAAACTAGCATACCTATAAGAGCTCACCCTACGTCTTTTCATCCCTCCAAGCTCTGCTAGGATCTTTCTTGAGCACCCTCTTAAATTCCTTCTGATGCAGCAAGCTTAGGTCTCGAAAAAAATACAAAATGAATCCAATGTGAAGATTTTTTTTTTAAGAAATCAATATTCCTACTTAAAGAAAGATCATAACTAGATGATTTCACCCATCAACGACCATTCTCCAATTCCCCCAAAAAAACTACTTTTTCTCCCCATGCATGTTGCATGCAAACTTCTTATTTACTATCCACTACCTTTCTTTACTTCCTAATTTTTTAATATTATTATCATATTCCCTGCCATCCACAATCATTTACATATATATTTTTTAATATTTGTTTATTAAATCCTAATTTACTTTATTTGAGTCAAATAAAACCTTAATAATGTTCTATTTAATCAACATCACAAAGCTATTAAAAAAAATATTTAATTTATCGAAATATCCTTTTATTTTAATATAATATCAATCAAAACAACATTAATAAAAAAAATTAAATCAAATAGTACCCGACATTCCGTGAACAAAAAAAAACAAAATGACAATGCTGACAAAGGGCATTACATCCTCCCCCTCTGAGATCCAACTTACTCCCAGAAGTTGGAAGGCAAGGATGAAATATACAAAAATGTAAGCACATGAAAATATCAAATGAACCAAATATCAATCAATTACTAGACTGGGTACAAGAAAAACAACATAAAGAGCTAATGAACTACATCAAAAAAACACTCGACTGATTTTAAATAGATAGGGTGTGAGAACAAATACTCATCCTTGATGAGGATGCTAACTTGGTGTGGGAGACCCATTGCTACCTCTGAAACAACAACTCCATTAGGCTCTAGAATGCTCAAACCTAATAATGAGGTGGAGTCGATGCCCGTACCTGCAACCTGCATTAAAATGAAGGGTTGAGCATGTGCATATAAAAATAACCAGTCACACCATGTTGAGCAAGCAAGTGATGTGATGCCATCCCCAACACTGACACATAACAGCTAATATCAAAACATGGTAGCACAAACATCTAAAATAACATAATATCCATCATATTCAAATATACAATTAACTAATCTACTAACATGATACATAGGTAAGAATATTAGATATCACAATGCCATTTATATTGCTAAATCAAACATCATAATGTTTTCTATATCGCTAGGCTAAACATCATAATATTATCAAACAGTCTCAACATCAACACCTCAAATCTCACCATGTCTAGATAATAAACCACAAAGTCATAATGTCTATCAAGCAGTAACATAAAATCAAGCAAAACAACATCATAAAGTCTAAATGTAAATCCAAGAAGCAGTCTAGACAAGGGAAAACTGAGGGGATATTACATCTAAGACCAAGATTACTCCTAGAAGCCTGTAAACAAATGGGTAACACACACACACATCAGGAATACATCCACCCAAGAGATGGAAGACTCAACACTAGGATCCCACTGGACCTACACCAGGACCATGACACACTCTTCGAGGGTCAACTCCTAACGTTGCAGGATGTGCATGATTTTTAGAGAATGATGCTTGTCCTCTTCCAGACGTCTCTCCAATTGCACCCCAGTGTTCAACCTGGCGGTTATCCACCATGGAAAACACCCAATGTGATCTTCTAAAGTCACCTACTCTCAGCTCATAAGTTGTTGATCTCTGACTGAATCTAGAAGTTCCCTTCTAATGACACTGTTGAGCAATGTGACCCTGTTGGCCACAAGCGAAGCATCTCATACCTCTACTAAATCCTCTATCAATTGAAGGAGCACTAGACTTCTTAACACTACCCCTGTTAACTATAGACTATGAACTTTGAGTTGGATGATCGATACATTCACGTTGAGATCTCTTCCAACTCCAATATCTCTTCTTCTAAATCTAACTACCACCATGTTGGGACTAATAATTCTTATGTTTAGAATGTGAAGACTATTGCAGCTACTATTTGCAACCCTTAGAGGGTGCTTGCTAACTCCTATATGGAATGGATGATTGTGACTAGCCACCATGAAAACTAATCTTTGTCAGAGGTGCACTACCAATCTGAACCCATGTATGTCCACCTAAGGCCATAGCTATATTTTCCTCAACAATCCAAGCATTTTCCATGGCTACCTCCATGATCTTCGACTTGAACACTCGAACTCCACCATTAATGTAGGCATTTAAGCCCCTGATAAAATGTTGTACTAGCATTCCCTTGTTATCACCAATACTAGTATACTGCTTAAGTTCATAGAATTTTTGTTCATATTGTTCCACTAACATAGCTAAATATCTAAGCTCATGAAACTCGTTTGCTCGACATTGTCACCAATGGTCAAATAAAAATTGAGCTCTGAACTAATCAAGGAACATCTCCTATGACACTGAGTCAATATCTAGGTGGAGCTTCTGCTCCTCAAGACGCCACCATGTGGAAGCAAACCCATAGAGGTGCATGATGGTACATTTGGCCTTGGTATTACTTTCATATGGTTGCATCACAAAACATCAACTCAAATTGATCAAATGTTGGGGGACGTGCATGAAGTAAGTCCCTCATGTAACTAGCTAAAATGACATCCTGCTTAACAACTAACTCCCTCATCCAGGGAGATCTCTCTCTCTCGAATCACTAACTACTCTCCTTCCTACCTCAAACCAAGTCGGGCAAGAATCTCCTCAAGTAATTGGTGCAACTGAGTGCCTCCAACCTTGGTAACCCACATTTTGTACTACACCACCTTGTTCATTCTATGAACTCGATGCTCCTTATGATCTGAATCATGAGAACTTTGTAGAGGTGGACTCTTGGTGATTGGTCCCACAACCACCAATGCCATGATCTCTAGCTATGATTTTTTTATTACAACTTATAAAAAAATATAAAACTCAGATGTCTAACCACCTTTTAACTTGGTCAAAACTTCATGAAATCTAATTTTTCTTTTTTAATCCTATATTATGTGCCATAGAATGGTGCATATTTCAGATTCAAAAATGTGATACCATTTGAAACCCATAGATGTTTTTCAATCAGCCTATAAATTAGGACTTAGCCATAATTTAAATAGAAAATGAATAATAATAATTTTATTAAATTCCTTAAAAGTAAACATAATTTATATTGGTGGAAATCTAAGAATCTCTTTAAAACCCCACAAGCCATCAATTTTGGGTAAAATAAGCCTGCCACCACATAACAACTTCTATAAATACCCATCATATCACTTTTTGGGCTCCATCATGATCCTACATGCCACCCTATGGCTGCATCACAAAACATCGACTCAAATTGATCAAATGTTGGGGGACGTGCATGAAGTAATTCCCTCATGTAACTAGCTAAAATGACATCCTACTTAACAACTAACTCCCTCATCCAGGGATATCTCTCTCTCTTGAATCACTAACTACTCTCCTTCCTACCTCAAACCAAGTTGGGAAAGAATCTCCTCAATTAATTGGTGCAACTAAGTGCCCTCCAACCCAGGCTAACCCACATTTTGTCCTACACCACCTTGGTTATTCTATGAACTCTGATGCTCCTTATGATCTAACTCATGAGAACTTTACAGAGGTGAATCTTGGTGATTGGTCCCACAACCACCACCATGATCTCTAACTCTCCCTTGACCTCTACTCCATCTCCTAGGCATGATCCTACACAGACAACTACCAGGTATTAGATGAGGTCAACAAAGAAAGACTAAACTGCAAACTATACATCTAAGACAACTTAATGGGCTAATTGTTATTCCTAGAGTACCCAGTGTTTAAACTTGGCTCTGATACCATGTGTAACACCCCGACGTGAACCCTAGAGGAAAAACTTAAACTATGAAAAACTAAAACTTTTTTTTTTTCTAAGAAGTGCATTGTTGCATATTGGAATGTAACATCACATAAATTATCTTCCTAAGTCCCTTAGGGTGCACAACTGCATTACTTTTTTTTTTTGTCCTTTATCCAATATACAAATCAAAATAACTTATTAACAATGGAACACTAACATCATTAGCATGTCATTAACTCAATTATGTAAGAACATAAGAGCTACATGAAACATACATCATATAACATAAAAGAATAATCGATCTCTCTCTCATTTCAATTAACAATTACAATGTCACTTATTACAATCTTTCTTACATACAATAGATACATCTATACAGTTCACATATACATTTGCACAATGATACTTCTTCTTATCAAGTGAGGAATGCTTTACAATGATACAAGATACAAAATTAAGTTACAATACATTCCATGTACGAAGATGAACTTCCAAGAATATACACAATGTTGAAGATAGTACTGAATCGCCACATTATGAACATAAGGGGAACCCAATCAAGAACGTTACACATTCCACCCTACCGTGTTAATCTGAAGATTCAACCCCTGTGCTAAGAGGAAACAATAGGTCCCACTAACACAGATAGTCAAGAAGATCAGACTTGCAAGGCTGACAATACAACAATAAACAAGTACGAAACAACTTAAATCAACAGAACACAACTTCCAAAGGCATACTAAAGTAAGGATAAACAACATCATGAGAATACTTAGTTGTCATAGGAGGAGTGTCACACATAATTTTCTATGGGTTGCCCTGGCGTAACCTTATTAGGCTACCAGATCCCCATCCTGGGTTACCCTAGCTGCCTCTACCGAACATTGGACCCCCATAAAAACTATGTTTCTCATCTCACCTCAAGCCTAAACAAGCGCTTGAGCTATGAGAGAGGTTTCCTTTATCTTATTATTGTGAGAGCTACCTTTCCCCCTAATTATTTTTAAGTTATCAATTGATTAAACTCTCAGTGTGTTACCCTAGTGCCCCTTTTTGTTTTAGACCCCCATTGAGAGCCACTCCTCTATTGACAACTCGAAACCAATAAAATCAACAACATAGCCATTTGCACAACCTCATAACACATAACAAGATCACATGGCGAGGCATAATCCTTCTTGCTCATAAATTCCAAAGAACAACCGCAGGGGTATGAACATGGGCAAGGCTAAAGTCCAAAATAAATTCACTTAATTCAATACAACCAATTCAAGGATTATCAAAAACTCCATCAATAAAACAACCTTCCCTAGCCTCTAGAAGACTCCCAATAGTCACTTACCTAAAGGATTACATATTTATAAAACACCTTCATTCATTACGGAAACAAAAGAGCCATACACTTAGCATTGCATAACATTGTCAATCACTAAAAGAAAAGTGGTTTCAAGGGACCATATTGAGAATCTCAATAGTCATTTGTATTTAACCATTTCAGTAAGCTACGAAATCATGAGAAACCATAATGTTATTACCATACAAGCATTTCTAGATCCGAGATATGCATTATAGACTAAACGAATCTAATGTTGTATCTCTATTCATTTATTTACCACCAAATGTCTAATTAGAAGACATTAATACCCTCCCTTAATATACATGAATACATCAAAAATTCATATCACAACATACGCATATTGTATGCAAATATATAGTAGCTTTACCTTACACTATATATACATATATTTATTTATCTATTTGCTTACTAATGTAATTTTAAACAAGGCCTTGTTAAAATATCAGATTCAAGATTTGGGTATGTGCAGGACCATGATGGGCCAAAAAGTGACAATATGATGGGTTTTTGAAGGGTATGTGGCTGACAACTTTTTTTTTACCCAAAATTGATGAAATGAAAAGGGTTTTTAAAGGAGATTCTTAGCTTTCCACCAATACAAATTATGCTTTACTTTGAATTTAATAAATAATTATTATTTATTTTCTATTTGAATTACAACTAA